>JAWPHD010001716.1:0-299115 GCA_037043455.1 Cyrtodaria siliqua | reverse complement strand
ACCACCGACCCACCAAAAAAAGGTTTTTGGGTCAGAGAAGGCTCGGATTATCCTCTCACCTGAATCCGCACCAGGAATAGAGATTACACTTACACATATATACATCCATTACACCTCCCAACACACAGACAATGAGGACAAACACAACTGAGTTCTAAATATAGAATAAATGTAACTGAAGACTGTGACACGCATAATTTATCGTGACAATCACTTGAATCAGTGGAAACTAAAATGCAATAAATGATTGACGGGGTGTTCGGGGGAGATAATTCACTATCTATGCGCTTACCTACAATCGGCCGTTTTCCAGTTTCGAATCGTTATTATTCAAGCATACACGTTCACATCATATCCACTGAGTGTCACACATGTTGTTTTCAGGCTCCAACCCAAATTCCATGTCGGTCGCAATATTTTGACACATCGCGCCAAAGTTTACGTTGCGAGTGGGGCTTTCCCAACAATACACAGTCTAACCATTCAAAACGTCTCTTTTGACACAGAACGTTTTCGAAGTAGTAACCAATCGACGTCGTCGATACAATACCCCCTAACGGTCCTATTGCAGAGAAGCGCAAAGGACCGTAATACAGTCTAGTGGAGGTAACAACTTTTTCTCAGGGGAAGTAACCCCTTATCAATGAAAGTAATTCATTTTTATCAATTTATCTAAGGAAAAATCTCCTTTTTGTCAGGGGAGGCAGCCCTTTCTTTCTCAGGGAGGTAACTTTTTTATTAGGGGACGCAACTCCCATTTTATCAAGGGAGGAAACAACTTTTTATCATGGGAAGTTGATCCTTTTTGTCAGGAAGAGTAACGTTTATTAATGCCTTTTTCTCAGGGGAGGTAACTCCTTTTTGTTGGGGGAGGCTGTCAGGGGGGAGGTAACTCCTTATTATCAAGGGAAGTAACTCATTTTTGTCAGGGAATGCATCTCTCTTTCTCATCAAGTAACTTTTATTTGGGGACGCAACTCCTTTTTGTCAAAGGATGTAACAACTTTTTATCAGGGGAAATAACTCGTTTTTCCTTGGGGTAGGTAACTTTTTACGCGGGGAAAGCGACTCCTTTTTATCAAGGGAAGTCATTTATTTTTGTCAGTGGAGGTTAACTGCTTTTTGTTCGTGATGGTAACTCTATTTTTCTCGAGTAGGTAACTCGTTTTTAGTAGGGTAGGTAGCTCCCTTTTATCAATGGAAATACCTCCTTTATGTCAGGGGAGGTAACTTTTCTTAATTCCTTTTTCGCGGGGGAGGTAACTCTTTTTTTTATCTTGGAGAGGCAACTTCCTTTTTTGTCGGGGGAGGCAGCTCTTTTTTCTCAGAGGAAGTAACTCCTTTTTTTCAAAGAAAGTAATTCCTTTTTGTCAGCGGAAGTAACTCCTTTTTGTCAGGGGAGGTTACTACTTTTAGTAGGAGAGTTAGCTTCGTTTTATCAATGGAATTCCTTTTTCTCAGGGAGAGAGAGACAGAGAGAGTACTCGTTAATATATATTTGTATATATATATATATATATAAATTCCAAATCAAATCTTTTATTGACTCATTTCATTACAGTAATAACATCAGGAGTCTGATTCTTGTATGCAAGGCTTTTTTTTATTTAGAAACGATGTCTCGTCTGCTCTCGCTGAATAAATGCAATTTTTTAATGTTAAAGATGACTGAATAGTCCTTAATTTATGTTTCGAATCCCACTGGGAGTTCAACCTATGAGAAAGTGTCGATTCTTACGGATGGCGGGAGGTGTACAGTACTGGTTCTACCCAGGAAAAGTGGGTAGTCTGCTTTAAAAAAAATCGACCGTCATATACCGAAAAAAAATAAGTTTAGCACGGTCTTTTGCATATCTAGCTTAAACTGAATATTTTATAATGTGAAGCATTTGATAACTTGGGCATGTCAGAATGTGTTGGGTTTTTTCCCACTTATTATGTGCGATTCAAAGTAAATATCAGAGTTATCTCCCATTTATATAAAACAACATTTTTCACATTACAAATAAGAATATTATCAAGAACAGAGTTAAACTTTATTAAAAAACTATTCTGGGTTTCAAGTGATAACAAACGCAAAAACAACTGACATTAACCTTGTCTTTATAATGAAATTACGAACCAAAGTTTTAAATTATAAAATTATCTCCCTTTATATTGAAATAAGAAGGAAATTATCATTTCTGTAAAGTAGGTAAATTAAAACATGTTGCTACTTTTTTTCGCAGATATCGTTTAAAAATAATGTCCTGCATATACTTGTTAATGATGTTAATTATATTGTTAATGACGGCTGAAGCAATGCGATTTACCATGTTATTTATGTGCTAAACGTATTTCTTTCAGTATAACCTTGCATGTGTTGAAAATGACGTAAAACACCATACAAACAAAGAAACAAACAAACAAATCCATAACATGTTATTTAGAGACTCACCACACGACATATACATCACGATGTTGATTCTGCAGATATATATATACTGTTCATTTCCGAACTATGGCGTTTATTCTTTTATTATGACCTTCGTGTGGGACATTTTGTCGATAATGACAGATTTTAATTACCTATTAGCCAAAGCTAAAAAAACAAATCAAAGTTATTTGCGTACTCCTGTCATCTCATTGTCTTTCTCTGCAGAAAATCTACATGACACCACTCTGCTGTAATACTATACTGTTGTTGTTGTTAATTCTAAGTTTTTAAGTCCCTCCGCCAACTAAAACGCCTGGAGAACCCTGGTCGCTATGGGACGCGACACGGGAATTTCCGCTATATATTGTATGTACGTATGTACAATATGCTTCTGTTATGGCTACGTAAAACCTTTCCTTTCGGAAAAAAAACTAAAACAATACGCAACACAGCAAATAGTATTCCCCCAAAGTTCTATTATTGACTGAGTACGCGCTTGGCTCAAGCATGTGAGCAAACTTAAGATGCAAAATTTTGCAAACTCTTTACGTTAATTTAAATACATTACTGAACTGGCTCAATTTTTCAAAGAGGAACTTCAACATTTATGAATTTCTTGTTACAATGTGTACTGTGATTAAAACGTCTACAACATCACTAACTGCAACTCTTTTTTTTTTTTTTACAAAACATCATGGCATTTCCTTGGAATATATATGGAAGTAAGTGTGCAGTATATATACTGAACCAAACAGCTAACGCACCAGTAGACAATACCGTTAATGTATGTACTTATTATATGCCGACTGGTACCGTTGGAGACGGGTGATTTGAATGATTTTTAGCTCTACTGATCAGAGATCAGCAGAGCTTATGCCGTGGTGCGGTGTCCGTCGCCCGTCTGTCTGTCCGTCTGTCTGTTTGTCCGTAAACTTTTATTTGTAGCGACTACTCCTCTGAAACTACTGAAGGGATATTCATGAAACTTTACAGAAATGTTGCCCATGAAGTCTAGTTGATCCTAGCAAAAATTCATGTTGATGTGAAATCCAAGATGGCCGCCAAAGCTAAATATAGATTTTTAAAATACAAGTTTGTAGCGACTACTTCTTGAAAACTCTAAGTGATATTGATATGGGACTTTTTCTAAAATGATCAGCATGACATGATGTTGGTCCTTGTCTAAAATCGTTTTGATTCGACGTTAAACATGGCTGCCAGCGGCCATCTTTGTTTACATAGAGTTATATAATGAAAACTTGTAGCGACTACTCCTCTGAAACTATTAAACGGATTTTCATGAAACTTCACAGGATTGTTGCTCTTGATGTATAATTGATCCTAGCAAAATTTCAGGTCGGCCGGAAATTCAAGATGGCCGCCACGGCTAAAAACAAGTTTGTAGCGACTACTTCTTGAAAACTATAAGTGATATTGATATGGGACTTTTTCTAAAATGATCAGCATCACATGGTGTTGGTCCTTGTCAAAAATCGTTTTGATTCGACGTTAAACATGGCTGCCAGCGGCCATCTTTGTTTACATAGAGTTATATAGTAAAAACTTGTAGCGACTACTTCTCTGAAACTACTTGGCGGATTTTCATGAAACTTTACAGGAATATTTCTCTTAATGTCTAATTGATCCTAGCAAAATTTCAGGTCGGCCAGAAATTCAAGATGGCCGCCACAGTTAAAAATAGATTTTTAAAAAATAAGTTTGTAGCGACTACTTCTTGAAAACTTAGTGATATTGATATGGGACTTTTTCTAAATTGATCAGCATGACATGATGGTTATCCGAGTCGAACATTACTTTGATTCGACGTTAAACATGGCTGCCAGTGGCCATCTTTGTTTACAGAGTGTTATATAATGAAAACTTGTAGCGATTACTCCTCTGAAACTACTTGACGGATTTTCATGAAACTTCACACGAATGTTGCTCTTGATGTCTTACTGATCCTAGCAAAGTTTCAGGTCGGCCGGAAATTCAAGATGGCCGCCATTTCTAAAAGTAGATTTTCAAAATAAAAGTGTGTAGCTACTTCTTCTTGAAAACTATAAGTGATATTGATATGGGACTTTTTCTAAAATGATCAGCATTACATGATGTTGTTCCTTGTCAAAAATCATTTTGATTCGATGTTAAACATGGCTGTCAGCGGCCATCTTTGTTTACATAGAGTTATAGAATGAAAACTTGTAGCAACTACTCGTCTGAAACTACTTGACGGATTTTCATGAAACTTCACAGGAAAGTTGCTCTTGATGTCTAATTGATCCTAGCAAAATTTCAGGTCGGCCGGAAATTCAAGATGGCCGCCACTGCTAAAATTATATTTTCAATAAACAAGTTTGTAGCGACTACTTCCTGAAATCAAAATCAATCAGTAGATCTTCAAGGTCATTGACCTCTTGTTTGAGTCGCCATGAGTCAGCATGGCTGGCTCTTTGGAATCGTGTATATACACTCAAGAGATATGAAAACGCAACACGGGAATTTCCGCTATATATTGTATATACTGCACACTTAATTGCACATAATATTCCAAAGAAACCCCAAGATGTTTTGTAAAAAAAAAGTTGCAGTTAATTAGAGAAAGGACACAACTGTGATGATGTAGACGTTTTAATCACACTACACCTTGTAACAAGAACTTCATAAATGTTGAAGTTGCTCTTTGAAAAACTGAGCTAGTGCAGTACTGTATTTAACGTAAATAGTTTGCAAAATGTTGCATCCTAAGTTTGCTCACATGATTGCGCCAAACGCGTACTCTGTCAATAATGAAACTTTGAAGGAATACTATTTGCTGTATTATTTGTTGTTTTAGTATTTTTTCCAAAAGGAAAGGTCTTGCGTAGTCATATACCATTCGATTAAAAGCAGCATATTGTACATACAATATATAGCGGAAATTCCCGTGTTGCGTTTTCATATCTCTTGAGTGTATGTATATAGTGCAATTTCTGATAATAGGGAGTTTTTTTAAACAGGTGAGGAGCTTTACCGCTTTCGGCAATGTAGTCCCTAAAGGGGCCTCAAATACAACTTAATTTGATAAGGTGACTGACATGAACGTTATGTATACCGAGTAATATAACTACTGATTGTGAAATAATGAAATAATTGTAATTGTATACAGTATAAACGTGTCTTTTTTGTAGGTTTACCGAAATATTATGAATTACGACGTAACGTGTAGCTGTAAAAAGTATCCCCCTGCTACGAATCAGTATTGTTATTTTTACTGGTCCTTTGGTATTATTGAGCGCAATGTAGGTGGCTTTGAAGTAGAAGGTTTAATTACACTAAATCAGCCTGATGCATTCGAAAGTAGTTCTGTATTAAAGAGTGCTAAATTAAATTTAAAAAATCCTTAATTTTTTTTTGTGCAGTTTCCTGTTATTTTTTGGCTGTTACTGTATTCTGGACATGTTGATATTTGAAAATGCAGCTCATCCTGTTGTGGAGTTGTTTTATATAAAATTTCAGAATTGAAAGCTGTTTTGTATAATATCACAAAACATTGATTGACTGTTTTCATTCCTCACAAATGGTAAGCACAGAGTCGAAATAAAATGTTCATCAGTGATCCAGTAAAACTTATTAATACGCTTCTTATACATACAATCACACAGTCGAATAGAAATGGGCAGTTTTACCCTACTTATAATGCCCGTTTTCATCAAAAAAGGAGGGATTACATTTTATTATAGGAACTACATTCGACTACACCTCGGAGGCTTACATGTAATTAGTGGTGGTAAACCTAATGTCCTACATCAGGATCAACGTTTTAACTTTTACTCTAATGTTCGTACATCAGGATCAAAGTTTTAACCTTTACTCTAATGTCCGTACATCAGGATCAAAGTTTTAACCTTTACTCTAATGTCCGTACATCAGGATCAAAGTTCTAACCTCTACTCTAATGTCCGTACATCAGGATCAAAGTTCTAACCTCTACTCTAATGTCTGTACATCAGGATCAAAGTTCTAACCTCTACTATAATGTCCGTACATCAGGATCAAAGTTTTAACCTCTACTCTAATGTCCGTACATCAGGATCAAAGTTCAAACCTCTACTCTGATGTCCGTACATCAGGATCTCTACTCTAATGTCCGTACATCAGGATCAAAGTTCTAACCTCTACTCTAATGTCCGTACATCAGGATCAAAGTTTTAACATCTACTCTAATGTCCGTACATCAGGATCAAAGTTCTAACCTCTACTCTAATGTCCGTACATCAGGATCTCTACTCTAATGTCCGTACATCAGGATCAAAGTTCTAACCTCTACTCTAATGTCCGTACATCAGGATCAAAGTTATAACCTCTACTCTAATGTCCGTACATCAGGATCAAAGTTCTAACCTCTACTCTAATGTCCGTACATCAGGATCAAAGTTCTAACCTCTACTCTAATGTCCGTACATCAGGATCAAAGTTTTAAATTCTACTCTAATGTCCGTACATCAGGATCAGAGTTCTAACCTCTACTCTAATGTCCGTACATCAGGATCAAAGTTCTAACCTCTACTCTAATGTCCGTACATCAGAATCAAAGTTCTAACCTCTACTTTAATGTCCGTACATCAGGATCAAAGTTCTAACCTCTACTCTAATGTCCGTACATCAGGATCAAAGGTGTAACCACTACTCTTATGTCCGTACATCAGGATCAAAGTTTTAACCTTTACTCTAATATCCGTACATCAGGATCAAAGTTTTAACATTTGCTCTTATGTCCGTACATCAGGATCAAAGTTTTAACCTTTGCTCTAATGTCCGTACATCTGGATCAAAGTTTTAACCTTTGCTCTAATGTCCGTACATCTGGATCAAAGTGTAAGCCTCTACTCTGATGTTCGTACATCAAGATCAAAGTTTTAACCTCTACTCTAATGTCCGTACATCAGGATCAAAGTTTTAACCTCTACTCTAATGTCCGTACATCAGGATCAAAGTTCTAACCTCTACTCTAATGTCCGTACATCAGGATCAAAGTTCTCACCTCTACTCTAATGTCCGTACATCAGGATCAAAGTTCTAACCTCTACTCTAATGTCCGTACATCAGGATAAAAGTTCTAACCTCTACTCTAATGTCCGTACATCAGGATCAAAGTTCTGACCTCTACTCTAATGTCCGTACATCAGGATCAAAGTTCTAACCTCTACTCTAATGTCCGTACATCAGGATCAAAGTTTATCCTCTAATGTCCGTACATCATGATCAAAGTTTTAACCTCTACTCTAATGTCCGTACATCAGGATCAAAGTTTTAACTTCTACTCTTATGTCCGTACATCAGGATCAAAGTCAGGATCAAAGTTTTAACCTTTACTCTAATGTCCGTACATCAGGATCAAAGTTATAACCTCTACTCTAATGTCCGTACATCAGGATCAAAGTTATAACCTCTACTCTAATGTCCGTACATCAGGATCAAAGTTTCAACCTCTACTCTAAT
Organism: Cyrtodaria siliqua; assembly: GCA_037043455.1. Classification (NCBI taxonomy): domain Eukaryota; kingdom Metazoa; phylum Mollusca; class Bivalvia; order Adapedonta; family Hiatellidae; genus Cyrtodaria; species Cyrtodaria siliqua. Next base: position 291,218 of record JAWPHD010001716.1, on the reverse strand, counting down.
GTCCGTACATCAGGATCAAAGTGTTAACCTCTACTCTAATGTCCGTACATCAGGATCAAAGTCTCAACCTCTTACGTACATCATGATCAAAGTTTTTACCTCTGCTCTAATGTCCGTACATCAGGATCAAAGTTCTAACCTCTGCTCTAATGTCCGTACATCAGGATCAAAGTTGTAACCTCTTCTCTAATGTCCGTACATCAGGATCAAAGTTGTAACCTCTACTCTAATGTCCGTACATCAGGATCAAAGTTGTAACCTCTACTCTAATGTCCGTACATCAGGATCAAAGTTTTAACCTCTACTCTAATGTCCGTACATCAGGATCAAAGTTCTTATCTCTACTCTAATGTCCGTACATCAGGATCAAAGTTCTAACCTCTACTCTAATGTCCGTACATCAGGATCAAAGTTTCAACCTTTACTCTAATGTCCGTACATCAGGATCAAAGTGTTAACCTCTACTCTAATGTCCGTACATCAGGATCAAAGTTTTAACCTCTTACTCTAATGTCCGTACATCAGGATCAAAGTTTTAACCTCTGCTCTAATGTCCGTACATCAGGATCAAACATCAGGATCAAAGTTTTAACCTCTGCTCTAATGTCCGTACATCAGGATCAAAGTTCTAACCTCTGCTCTAATGTCCGTACATCAGGATCAAAGTTCTAACCTCTGCTCTAATGTCCGTACATCAGGATCAAAGTTCTAACCTCTGCTCTAATGTCCGTACATCAGGATCAAAGTTCTAACCTCTACTCTAATGTCCGTACATCAGGATCAAAGTTTCAACCTTTACTCTAATGTCCGTACATCAGGATCAAAGTGTTAACCTCTACTCTAATGTCCGTACATCAGGATCAAAGTTTTAACCTCTTACTCTAATGTCCGAACATCAGGATCAAAGTTTTAACCTCTGCTCTAATGTCCGTACATCAGGATCAAACATCAGGATCAAAGTTTTAACCTCTGCTCTAATGTCCGTACATCAGGATCAAAGTTCTAACCTCTGCTCTAATGTCCGTACATCAGGATCAAAGTTCTAACCTCTGCTCTTATGTCCGTACATCAGGATCAAAGTTGTAACCTCTTCTCTAATGTCCGTACATCAGGATCAAAGTTGTAACCTCTACTCTAATGTCCGTACATCAGGATCAAAGTTGTAACCTCTACTCTAATGTCCGTACATCAGGATCAAAGTTTTATCCTCTACTCTAATGTCCGTACATCAGGATCAAAGTGTTAACCTCTACTCTAATGTCCGTACATCAGGATCAAAGTTTTATCCTCTACTCTAATGTCCGTACATCAGGATCAGTTTTAACCTCTACTCTAATGTCCGTACATCGGGATCAAAGTTTTAACCTCTACTCTAATGTCCGTACATCAGGATCAGTTTTAACCTCTACTCTAATGTCCGTACATCAGGATCAAAGTTTTAACCTCTACTCTAATGTCCGTACATCAGGATCAAAGTTGTAACCTCTACTCTAATGTCCGTACATCAGGATCAAAGTTTTAACCTCTACTCTAATGTCCGTACATCAGGATCAAAGTGTTAACCTCTACTCTAATGTCCGTACATCAGGATCAAAGTTTTATCCTCTACTCTAATGTCCGTACATCAGGATCAGTTTTAACCTCTACTCTAATGTCCGTACATCGGGATCAAAGTTTTAACCTCTACTCTAATGTCCGTACATCAGGATCAGTTTTAACCTCTACTCTAATGTCCGTACATCAGGATCAAAGTTTTAACCTCTACTCTAATGTCCGTACATCAGGATCAACACTTAAACTTATTAGCGTATGCCCGTGCATTTAAACCCGTAAACTAAGTAATAGATTGAGTATGGCTGACAGCTGAAATAGACATGTTACAAACTAAGTAATAGATAGAGGTGGGTGTCTCCCCCCCCAACCCCACCCCACCTTCCCCACTACCCCCCCCCCCCCACCCCCCGGAGTACTGAATACTTTGATTTAGAGCTGAGTACTGAATACTAATTCATTTTAGACCCGAGTACTGAATACTATTTTAACCCGGACCGTGGGTACTGAATACTCTCTAAATTTGCCCTGAATACTGCGTACCAAAAGGGGGTGGGTGAGGGGGCGGGTGGGGTGGGGGGGGGGGAGAAACAGCCCCATAGAGTATGGTCTCATCGAGTTGGTTGATATACTGAAAGGAAAAAGAAACGCGACTCGGGAAATTCCAGTATATATTGTATGTACAATATGCTGCAGTTAATCGAATGGTACATGGCTACGTAAGACCTTTCCTTTCGGAAAAAAGACTAAAAGAACACGTAACACAGCAAATAGTATTCCTCCAAAGTTTCATTATTGACAGAGTACGTGTTTGGCTCAAACATGTCAGCAAACTTAGGATGCACATTTTGCAAACTCTTTACGTTAAATAAAGTACTGAACTGGCTCAATTTTTTAAAGAGGAACTTTCTTGTTACAAAGTGTACTGTGATTAAAACGTCTACAACATCACAGTCGACACCTTTCTCTAACTGCAACTCTTTTTTTTACAAAACATCTTTGGATTTCTTTGGAATGTTATGTGGAATTAAGTGTGCAGTATATACAATATATATTAATATTAATATATAGCGGAAATTACGGAGTTGCGTTTCTTTTTCCTTTCAGTATATAAACATCGTAGCCCATCGAGGTGTTTAAACCAACCAACGAGAGCAGACCATATTCTATTTGTTTTGTAACATGTCTATTTCAGCAGTCAGCCATACTCTAACTTCCGATAACTGATAGTAAGAGTACACCATTTATTCTGACGGGCGTTATTTTCATTAAGGACTATCGGTCAACCATCTTTGAAAAGAACATCCAAAATGGATGGGGTGTGGTTAATTGAAATTTTCATCCAAATGCATATTATAGGCATGAACAATGTCATTGATATAAGAGATGACATTAATTCAACACTATTGATGTGAACATAATATCAGAAACAATATTTATTTGGCAGAAATAGTGCCCTTTATATTCGAAAAGTTTGGTACAATTTTACTCGAAGATGTTTTGTCTTTTATGTTAAATATATTGGTCCATAGAAATGTCAATTTATCTATAAATGGCACACGAGACATCATTTCTAAATAAAGTAAGCCATGTTATCACATCATCCAAAAATCACAGTACACCATTGTTAAAAATGAAGATTTTCATTATACGCCATGTGCCTTCAACACACGCACATGATACACATGAAAAGAATGCAGGTGAATTGTAAATTGAAACATGCTGTATGGTGAACCATTCGGATAAACAGGTAATTCGTATTCATATGTTATTATTTAGTTTGTGCTGTTTTTATTCGACTACAATAATTACTCTTCTATTCACAACAGTTACTCAGTTATGTTTAATACATCCAAAAATATAGTTGCCATTTATATAATAGTTTGACAATTAAAACCCGTCAGTGCCACCATACTATAGCATTGATATTATTTTGAAAGTACATGCCATTGAAAGAATAGCTTGTTTTTTTTACAATGATTGACTTTGAAATTTGGATGATGTGATAGCATGTCGTATTTAATTTAGAAATGATGTCTCGTGTGCCATTTATAGATAAATGGACAGTTCTATGGACCAATTTATTTAACATAAAAAACAAAACATCTTCGAGTAAAATTGTAACAAACTTTTCGAATATAAAGGGCACTATTTCTGCCAAATAAATATTGTTCCTGATATGTTCACATCAATAGTGTTGAATTACTGTCATCTATTATATCATTGACCTTGTTCATGCCTATAATATGCATTTTGGTGAAAATTACAATTAACCATACCCCATCCATTTTGGATTTTCTTTTCAAAGATGGCTGACCGATAGTCCTTAAACGATTTACACTTGTGCAAATACAACGGTTTTAAACTATGATACTAAATGGTAACTTACATGAATATCTATATATTTATGGTAAATTTGTCATTCACTACTGGCGTTAAAAAACGCATAAACGCCGATATAGCGCGCATTATGGAATTTTTAAATTTACTACTGGCGTTTAAATCCGCACACATGAATGACGAAAACATGCGAATCAATTCTTATACATGTATATTTACTGTAACATCATTATTTTCCCATCGTTATAGAATAACTTGCCATGGCAGAAAGATGATAAAAAAAATGCAGGGAGAGACAAATAACGTCAGCGTATTTTCAGACAGTGGAATATCCATAGTCTATTAATTAAGGCGCGTGGTGCGCACACTTTTCTTCTGCTTGAAAACCGACGTTTATTTGAAATTAGACGCTTATTTCAATTCGCCAATAAATATTTTAATTTCCGGCTTATTATTCTCACAAAAATATATGGTCGAATTTCTATTCTGATTACAATAACAAAATGTAAGTATTGTACCGTACCAAGAATGTGTTGTTACCTTTAGTCCAAAAATTGTGTTGTTGGGGCAGCAGTTGTTACCTTTAGCGTAGACATTTGTGTTACCTTTAGTGTAAGTTGTTACCTTTAGTGTAAGTTGTTACCTTTAGTGTAAGTTGTTACATTTAGTATTTAGTGTAAGTTGTTACCTTTAGTGTAAGTTGTTACCTTTAGTGTAAAGTGTTACCTTTAGTTCCAAAAGTGTGACCATTAGTGCAGCTTGTTACCTTTAGCGTAGACATTTGTGTTACCTTTAGTGTAAGTTGTTACCTTTATTGTAAGTTGTTACCTTTATTGTAAGTTGTTACCTTTGGTTCCAAAAGTGTGACCATTAGTGCAGCTTGTTACCTTTAGTGCAGTTGTTACATTTAGGGTTGCAATACCCCACACTAAGATCAATGTTTCAACATCTACTCTAATGTCCATACTCTAAGACCAACGTAATGCCCACCCAATCCTCTGCCACTTTTCACTTTCCGATACCGTGATTCTACGAGGATAGGTAACAGAACAACCAGGGAGAACAATATATAAAATGAATCGGAACAGAGATGTACATGCGTTTTAACAATAATATACCTTTGTTTTAATAAACTATACTTCTGTACTTATCACAGATTGCGTAGAAAAATTGATTTAAAAAACACTTGTTGACTATGTTCTGTGAACGGTGCATTTCCTGTTCAACGCTAGTGTAGACGGTCAATAAAATAGCTGAAGGGAAAGGAGTGCTACAGAGGACGACGTTTCTGTTGGAATAGTGGTACTGGTAGAGCAAGGAAAGAGGGTGCTACGGAGGACTTATCTGTTGGAATAGTGGTACCGGTAGAGCAAGGAAAGGGGTGCTACAGAGGACGTATCTGTTGGAATAGCGGTACTGGTAGAGCAAGGAAAGGGAGTGCTACAGGGACGTATCTGCTGGAATTGCGGTACTGGTATAGCAAGGGAAAGGAGTGCTACAGAGGACGTGTATATTGGAATAACGGTACTGGTAGAGCAAAGGAAAGGGAGTGCTACAGGGACGTATCTGTTTGAATATCGGTACTGGTAGAGCAAGGAAAGGGAGTGCTACAGGACGTATCTGTTTGAATAGCGGTACTGGTAGAGCAAGGAAAGGGAGTGCTACAGAGGACGTATCTGCTGGAATAGCGGTACTGGTAGAACAAGGGAAAGGAGTGCTACAGAGGAAGTATCTGTTTGAATAGCGGTACTGGTAGAGCAAGGAAAGGGAGTGCTACGTGCTACAGGGACGTATCTTCTGGAAGAGCGGTACTGGTATAGCAAGGGAAAGGAGTGCTACAAGGACGTATCTGTTTGAATAGCGGTACTGGTAGAGCAAGGAAAGGGAGTGATACATGGACGTATCTGCTGGAATAGCGGTACTGGTATAGCAAGGGAAAGGAGTGCTACAGAGAACGTGTATGTTGGAATAGCGGTACTGGTAGAGTAAGGGACAGGAGTGCTACAGAGGACTTATATGTTGGAATAGCGGTACTGGTAGAGCAAGGGAAAGGAGTGCTAAAGAGGACGTATCTGTTGGAATAGCGGTACTGAAAGCAAGGGAAAGGAGTGCTAAAGAGGACGTATCTGTTGGAATAGCGGTACTGGTAAAGCAAGGGAAAGGAGTGCTACAGAGGACGTATCTGTTGGAATAGCGGTACTGGCAGAGCAAGGAAAAGGAGTGCTACAGAGGACGTATCTGTTGGAATAGCGGTACCGGTAGAACGAGGAAAAGGAGTGCTACAGAGTACGTATCTGTTGGAATAGCGGTACTGGTATAGCAAGGGACAGGAGTGATACAGAGGACGTGTATGTTGGAATAGCGGTACTGGTAGAGCAAGGGAAAGGAGGTCTACAGAGGACGTATCTGTTGGAATAACGGTACTGGTGGAGCAAGGGAAAGAAGGGCTACAGAGGACGTGTATGTTGGAATAGCGGTACTGGTAAAGCACGGGAAAGAAGTGCTACAGAGGACGTATCTGTTGGAATAACGGTTCTGGTAGAGCAAATCATGTCCTCGCTACCGATGAGTCGAAGATACTCATATAATACTGTAACAGAGAAGGTAAGTAATGATTTTAAGTCTTCAGTATAACTTTTAGAAACATACGTTAAATGATTGTATTTATTCGTGAATTTCGATGACTGCACCTTTTCGATTGATTGTAAGGACAAGCAACAATAGTTCTAGTATAAAGCAAATGACATAAGAAGAAATAGATTTTATACAGTCACGTTTCTGAACTGAAAGTGTCACTAATTTACAGTAAATCCTTTTACGTGTGTTTGCAGTTAGCCTTGAAAGGCAACTCTCTGATTAAATCCAGATACCATACAAGCTATATTTAATACCGCTTATTTTGTAAAAGCGGTAGAAATCATGCTGTCTGTAACAACGTTGAAGGTACAATGCTACGTAAAGGCAATCCAAGCAATCGCTGGTATTGAGAGTTCTGAAGAACTTGGTCAAGGGTGAAAGAAGTATCAAAATCGGATGATAAACAAAGGAGATATGATCATTTAAGGTTCTTTTGAAATGCATTCGGAAGCTAACAGTTTTAGAACTATGACATCACAATTCTAAAATACCATATAATTATGGCATATTTATAAATATGTTAATTAGCTGATTTATAGGGGAAACATCACAGCAAAGGTATGAAACAAAAGTATATTAAAGTGTTATAATGCATTATATAGCCAGTAAATGATTTCGCATTTTTGCAGTGATTTTCTTTGCAAATTGCTCTGAATGATATTTACCAGTATACGGTATGCCATATATGATAATTCAGAACTATGTCCGATTTTGATAATTCTTACACCTTTTTGCAAGTTGTTCAGAACTCTCAAAAAGAAACGGAGATTGTTTGACTGTGTCACTACAAATCATCGTTAAAGGTAAGTCTCCGGTAAACGTAACAATCACCTCCTCGGTTAAAAGGTAAAAGCTCTTTAAATATCGTTACAACTACTTCACTGAAAACCGCGTAAAACTGACTGTTTGTTACATTTAACATTAGGGTTATGAACGAATATTAGATAATTAGCAATACATCTTTTAAATAAAATATTGAGCGCAAAGAGTAGGTATTTTGGAGTTTTAATAAAGAAGCTAGTTATTCCTACTTGTTATTTGCACGCAACAAAATAGGAGTGTTTTCTTGTATGCATATCATTTTGTCGATCATCATGAACTTTGCAAAATCGCAGTAAATTCCAGAAAAATGCATCAAATTACTGACGTTAATGACAAGAGACCACAATCCACACGATAGAATACGCCACACAAACACCAAGGTGGGGGTGGGGGAGTGGGGTGGTTGTATTTAACTTTAACAATGCATTTCTCAATCTACGCATATTTTATTACATTGACTAGTACTTTGCGGATGGTGGACTATTCAATTCAATTATAAAAATCACTTTTGAACGTTATAATATATATTCTGTGAATTACAGGGTGAAGTGCACAGCGCAAAATGTTTTCCAAAAAGGAACAGTTGTAACGTAAACGGTAAGTAAAATACCGTTTTTCATAATAATTGTAGCAAGGCTTCAATAAATATTTCTAGAAAGATAACGCTTATGAAATTGCTCTCAAAATATGTTCCAAAAGAAACGTTAATTCAGTATTACAATTCCTACATTCTTCCACTGTTTGATTACGCTTTGTAATATGGGATACAACCTCATCTTACAACACTGATGGGCCAACACAACTACAAAAGAGTGCATCAAGAATTATATTAAATGTAGATTTCTTCACACCTTCATCTTGCATGTTTAATGAGTTAAAATTGTTGCCTCTGTGTAAACGCACTGAATAACACACTTCATTGTTAACCTAGATAGCTCTCCAGCATATATCAGTCAACTAATTTCAAAGTCAGTTACGAAAAGAAAAGAAAACTTAGATCCGTATCAAATGAAAAGATCCGTATCAAATGAAACTCTTTATGTTCCAAAATGCAAAACATCTTTTTATACCTGTTGGCAATATTGGTAATCGTCCGGAATAAAGAATAATTATAAGTAAGATATGCCTATTTCCGAGTGTCTGGAATAGGGATTTATAGATCCCAATATGTCCGATTTGTCCGGAATATGGACCTATATTTCCGGGAATGTTATCAACTGTCAAAATGTCCGGCTCCACGACTTATGTACCGATATTTAAGTCGGCCAATTATGTTTTAATAAACAGAGTTTTCGACATAGAGATGGTGTCTTTAGTAGTATATGAGTTGTCTCTACTGAGGCCTGGAATATAATGAGGCCTGTGAATTGTGATGTTAGATTTAAACATAAGATCAGGCTGATTTTGCATGATCCTGACAGCTTGACATTTCAAAATCACGGTACATTTGAGGACATTAAGACGATTTTCAAAAACAACAAAATACTCCGCCGGCTGTCATGGAATATAATAATAATAATAATAATTTTATTTCAAGAGGATAACATATTTGACTACAATCCAATCTAACATATATGGTTCTTCGACACAATAGAAACTATTTACAGTCAAATATGTCTAGACACTTTTCTCAAAATGTGGTATTTGCATTGATTAAGACTGATTCAACCTTTAGGTAATGTCTATACATTATAAAACTAATGTTTAAAACTCGTCAATTTTATTTTTTTAACAATAAATATTAAAGTTTTAAGAATTACATTTTAAAAGTTAAAGAAATATGTATATTGTCAAGTAAGTGCATATATTGTGATTGACGTAGGTAATACTTTGGTAATCAAGTTGTCAAATAGCATATATAACAAATGTACACAACACAATAAATACTACTATAAGAGTATACATGTTAAAGCATTGCAAGAAGTTCTAACTATGATTTTTACATTTTTCATAAACGTATTTATATAAGAAAACCACTCGATTATGTACGTCGACTGTGCCTTTTATGTGTGCACTAGTCTCGTTTAAAGCAGGCGTGGTTTAAGGGGATATGAAGGATGAAGATAATAAAATTAGGCGTGGTTTAATGGGATATGAAGGATGAAGATAATAAAATTAGGCGTGGTTTAATGGGATATGAAGGATGAAGATAATAAAATTAGGCGTGGTTTAATGGGATATGAAGGATGAAGATAATAAAATTAGGCGTGGTTTAATGGGATATGAAGGATGAAGATAATAAAATTAGGCGTGGTTTAATGGGATATGAAGGAAAACGATAATAAAATGTGTTCAGCGTGATTTATATAAGCTGCAACATGTGTTTTTTATATTCACATTTTTGTATCTTGTGTGTCATCATATTATCTTCTCAAGTTGGCAAAGTTGTTAATTAGTTATTATACAACCTGAATCGATACTAATGTTATGCTAAAAGTAAGTTTGCTTTAATCAAATGTTGAATGCATTCTCTTTACTTGCAGCTCATTAATTAACGCTGAACATGTTTTATGACGTACAATTTTTAGCTCGACTATTCGAAGAATAAGAGAGCTTATGTAATCACCCCGGCGTCGGCGTTGGCGTCGGTGTCGGCGTCCCATATCAAGGTTTGCGTGTAAGCTGTGTTTACAAGTCTATATCTCTTACATTTCTTAACATAGCACAACCAAATTTGGCCATGGGCTTCCTTATAGCAATATCTTAAGGGCTGCATAAGCAATTTTGGTTCCTGTAACCCATGGGCTCCCATGGAACCCAAATTATGATAGTCCATAAAATGTGTCCCATTTCGCATCAAATTTTGCGTGTAAGCTCTGTTTACAAGTCTATATATCTTACATTTCTTACCCTAGCACAACCAAATTTGGCCATTAGCTTCCTTATAGCATTGTCTTAAGGGCTGCTTAAGTAATTTTGGTTCCTGTAACCCCTGGGCTCCCATGGAACCCAAATTCTGATAGCCCTTAAAATGTGTCTGTTTCACATCAAATTTTGCGTGTAAGCTGTGTTTACAAGTCTATATCTCTTACATTTCTTGTCCTAGCTGAACTAAATTCCTTATAGTATGTTGTAAAGGGTGGGTAAGTAATTTTGTCTTCTGCTAGCTGAACTAGCAATTAGTAATTTTGTATTCTCCTAGCTGAACTAAATTTGGGAATTGGTTTCCTTATAGTATGTTGTAAAGGGTTGGGTAAGCAATTTTGTCTTCTGCAAATTTTGGGCTCCATGAAACCCAAATTGGGATGGCCCATAAAATGTGCAATAATGGCAGATCTAGTTTTGCATGTAAGCATGTATATATCTATAATTTTGGTTTGGATTCTGCATCTTATTCATATTTCACCGATATTGGGGCATGGGCTCCCTCCTCCACCCCCGCCCCCACTCCCTCCACCACTCCCCCTCCCAACCACACTTGTTTTTGTTATTTTACATATCTATGTGTTGTTTTAGTCAATTCTTACACATATATGTTGCTCCCTCCCCTCACCCCACTCCCTCAAACCACCACCCCTCCGCGTCTCTCACCCAACCCCACCCCACCCCACCCCACCACCACACTTGAAACTTTTTTTTATTTTATTTATTTTTTACATATTTCTGTGTTGTTTTAGTCAATTCTTACACAGCTTCTTACACATATATATTTATTGCCCCTCCCCATCACCCCCGCCTCTTCCCAATCACCCCCGCCTCTACACTCAAGACTCATTTTTTTTTTTACATATTTCTGTGTCGCTTTTGTCAATTCTTACACATATTGCCCTTCCCCCCCCCCCACCCCACCAACCCCCACCCCCTGCCTTTCGCCCTCATACACAGTTCTTGTCAGTTCTTACACAAATTGCCCTCCCCCACCCCCTTGCCCCCCACCCCCCATTTGAAACGCGTTTTTTTATACATATTTCTGTGTTGCTTTAGTCAATTCTTACACAGCTTCTTACACATATATATTTATTGCCCCCTCCCCATCCACCACCCCGTCTCTCCCCACTCCCCCCACCCACGCTCAACATATTTCTGTGTTGCCTTTGGCAATTCTTACACATATTACCCTCCCCCGCCCCCCTCACACCAAGGGCCAGCAGAGCTTATGGGATGGTGTGTTGTCCGTCTTCCGTCGTCCGTCCGTCGTCCGTCCGTTAACTTTTGCTTGTGTTCACTCTAGAGGCCACATTTCTGATGCAATCATCATGAAACTTTGTCAGAATGTTTGTCTCAATGAAATCTCGGTCAAGTTCGAAAATGGGTCATGTGGGGTCAAAAACTAGGTCACTAGGTCAAATATTGGAAAAACTTGCGTACACTCTAGAGGTCATATTTGTTACCCAATCTTGATGAAACTTTGTCAAATTGTTTATCTTAATTATATCTTGATCAAGTTCGAAAATGGGTCACATGAAGTTAAAAACTAGGTCACTAGGTCAAATATTGGAAAAACCTTGTGTAGACTCTAGAGGCCATATTTTTGACCCGAGCTTGATGCAACTTTGTCAGAATGTTTATCTTAATTGTTTGTCTCAATGAAATCTCGGTCAAGTTCGAAAATGGGTCATGTGGGGTCAAAAACTAGGTCACTAGGTCAAATATTGGAAAATCCTTGTGTACACTCTAAGAGGCCATATTTTTGACCCGAGCTTGATGCAACTTTGTCAGAATGTTTGTCTTAATTATATCTTGGTCAGGTTTGAAAATGGGTCACATGGGGTTAAAAACTAGGTCACTAGGTCAAATACTTGAAAAACCTTGTGTACACTCTAGAAGCCGTATTTCTGACCCAATCTTGATGAAACTTTGTCAAAATGTTTGTCTTAATTATATCTTGGTCAAGTTCAAAAATGGGTCACATGGTGTTAAAAACTAGGTCACTAGGTCAAATATTGGAAAAACCGTGTGTACACTCTTTGTCAAAATGTTTGTCTTAATTATATCTTGGTCAAGTTCAAAAATGGGTCACATGGTGTTAAAAACTAGGTCACTAGGTCAAACTTTGGAAAAACAGTGTGTACACTCTAGAGGCCATATTTTTGACCTGATCTTGATGAAATTTTGTCAAATGTTTATCTTAATTATATCTTGATCAAGTTCGGAAATGGGTCACATGAAGTTAAAAACTAGGTCACTAGGTCAAATATTGGAAAAACCTTGTGTATACTCTAGAGGCCATATTTTTTACCCGATCTTGATGCAACTTTGTCAGAATGTTTGTCTTAATTATATCTTGGTCAAGTTTGAAAATGGGTCACATGGGGTTAAAACCTAGGTCACTAGGTCAAATACTTGAAAAACCTTGTGTACACTCTAGAAGCCGTATTTCTGATCCAATCTTGATGAAACTTTGTCAAAATGTTTGTCTTAATTATATCTTGGTCAAGTTCAAAAATGGGTCACATGGTGTTAAAAACTAGGTCACTAGGTCAAACTTTGGTGTGTACACTCTAGAGGCCATATTTTTGACCCGATCTTGATGAAACTTTGTCAGAATGTTTGTCTCAATGAAATCTCGGTCAAGTTCAAAAATGGGTCATGTGGGGTCAAAAACTAGGTCACTAGGTCAAATACTTGAAAAAACTTGTGTACACTCTAGAGGTCATATTGTTACCCAATCTTGATGAAATTTTGTCAAATTGTTTATCTTAATTATATCTTGATCAAGTTCGGAAATGGGTCACATGAAGTTAAAAACTAGGTCACTAGGTCAAATATTGGAAAAACCTTGTGTACACTCTAGAGGCCATATTTTTGACCCGAGCTTGATGCAACTTTGTCAGAAAGTTTGTCTTAATTATATCTTGGTCAAGTTTGAAAATGGGTCACATGGGGTTAAAAACTAGGTCACTAGGTCAAATATTGGAAAAACCTTGTGTACACTCTTTGTCAAAATGTTTGTCTTAATTATATCTTGGTCAAGTTCAAAAATGGGTCACATGGTGTTAAAAACTAGGTCACTAAGTCAAACTTTGGAAAAACCGTGTGTACACTCTAGAGGCCATATTTTTGACCCGATCTTGATGCAATTTTGTCAGAATATTTGTCTCAATTATAGCTTGCTAAAGTTCGAAAATGGGTCACACAGGGTCAAAAACTAGGTCACTAGTACACTCTAGAGGCCATATTTCTGACCCGATCTTGATGAAACTTTGTCGAAATGTTGTCTTAATTATATTTTGGTCAAGTTCGAAAATGGGTCCCATGGGGTCAAAAACTAGGTCACTAGGTCAAATTCTTGAAAAACCTTGTGTACACTCTAGACACCATGTAGTACGACTCGATTCATCAATGGTATAACAGCCAGTAGAGCGTTCACAGGCCCTCTTGGGCCTCTTGTTTTACATACTTGTGTGTTGTTTTTGTCAGTTCTTACACATATTGCCCTCCCCCACCCCCTGCCTCTCTCCCCCACCCCGCCCCCCACTTGAAACTCGATTTTTTTTTACATATTTCTGTGTTGCTTGAGTCAATTCTTTCACAGCTTCTTACACATATATATTTATTGCCCCCTCCCCACCCACCCACCGTCTCTCCCCACTCCCCCCACTCAAAAATCTTTCTTTTTTTTACATATTTCTGTGTTGCTTGTGTCAATTCTTACACATATTGCCCTCCCCCCCACCGCCCGCCCCACCCCCTACCCCTCTACTTGAAACTGTAAAAATTACACAAAATTGAGTTTCGAGTGTGTGGGGGGGGGGGGGGGGAGGGGAGGCCAACATATATGTGTAAGAAGCTATATGTAAGAATTGACCAAAACAACACAGAAATATGTAAATATATATATTTTTTACATATTACAACACAGAAATATGTAAATATATATATATATTTTTTTTTTTTTTTTTTTACATATTTCTGTGTTGTTTTGGTCAATTCTTACATATATATATATATATATATTTACATATTTCTGTGTTGTTTTGGTCAATTCTTACATATAGCTTTTTACATATATATATATATTTTTACATATTTCTGTGTTGTTTTGGTCAATTCTTACATATAGCTTCTTACACATATATGTTGGCCCCCCTCCCCCCCCCCCCCCCACACACACTCGAAACTCAATTTTGTGTATTTTTTTTTTACATATTTCTGTGTTGTTTTAGTCAATTCTTACACATAGCTTCTTACACATATATATGTTGCCCCCTTCCAACACCCAGCCACTCGAAACTATTTTTTTTTATATATATTTCTGTGTTGCTTTTGTCAATTCTTACACATATTATGACCTCCACCAACCCCACTCCCACCACCTCCAAACCCCGTCCTCACCCCTCCACGCCCCCCCCCCCCCCCCCCCCCCCCCACCCACTCGAAACTGCAATAATTATTATTATTACTATTTTTTTACATATTTCTGTGTTGTTTTGGTCAATTCTTACATAGCTTTTTACACATATTGTTGCCCCCTCACCCCCACACCCACCTCCTCTCCCCCACAGTGTTTTAGCCTTGTTTTCTGATGGTATATACTAGCTATATAATTGATTATTCTCTGAAAAATCGAATAGTCGAGCTGCGCTGTTCTCCGACAGCTCTTGTTGATAGTAGTATTTACTGTGAATAAAATACTTTAAAAATCGGCATTCAGGTACATTTATATCATTAGTTTAAACAGTATTTTTAGAATTGTAGTGAACAATATATCAGGTAAACCATGGACAGGATTTGAACACTAGATTTAGGTGAACACCTATATAAATTCCATATCCATGCAACTGAATAATGTGCAACCATTCATCTAATCACGCTTTGGTCAAAGGATTTCACCAGTTTTAATTTATAAACATCTTATTTTGTTTTTCAATTGTTGAAAATCGATTATCATTAAAAACGACGAAAAATCACTGGAGCTGTATGCGGGATGGGAAGGACTGCATCCTGCCTATACGGGTATGTTTTCCCCTGCCCCTTCTATAGTAAAGTGAGGATGTTGACAACCTGTTAAAAGCTCAAACCTCGTTAGAATTCTGGGAAACCTACTTCAACATGCATATAAACATGTCTGCCATTTAAAATCGACAAGGAAATGGGAGGTTGAATATCTTCTAAAAATATTTCTTCAGCTTTTACTAAATTGCATACCCATTCTACATTCACTTTTGAAATTTGTTAAAAGCATGATGCTGCATTTCCAAATATCAATAACATGTCCAGAATACAGTTACAGCCAAATCGTAACAAGAAACTGCACTAAAAACGTTTTAAAAGAAAAAAAAGATTAGCACTCTTTAATACAGAACTGGTTTCGACTGCTTTAGGCGAGCACATCCTGTTGATTAAGTGTAATTAAATCTAAAACCGACGGAGAGCCGCGCATGATCAACACTTCGTACGTCAACACATGATAAAATGAACGCTGTCAGTGACAATGGCGGGTTTGACCCAAAAATAGGACACATCTAGGATACACACCACATTCACATTAGCGAATGTAAGAGCCAATACCGCCAGATCATCTCACCGCCACAGCAAAATCAACACAAAGCAACATCGACGGAGATTCTTCGCTTGGCTCAAGGGAGCTTTAAACCCCCGCATTGCTTGGTCACTGGTCGAGGAGGACCAAGTGCCTTTCCTGTATCTTACTTCACTCTCACCTAACTACATTTAATGGTTTTACCATCTTTTAAGTACATGCTAATTTTCAATGCCTTTGCACTCTCGTTATGACTGCAATCCTTTCATAGTTACCTGTATTACTAACTTTATGTATACCTGTTACGTTTTTGTACGTATTCGTTCCGACACTGATCTTGCCAATTGGACTGATTCCTTACTAACGCTAACTTCTTTCTTGACCATTTGTAATGTTTCGTACGTAACAGTGATGGCTGTATTCTTCATTACCAGTCGCACTGATCCGTTCTTCACTAACATTGCATTCTTTACTAACACCCATTACGTTGTTCTTCATAGCATGTTATTAAACAGTAACGTCGATATGTCTTACCTAAAATGTGATCATGCATTTTACTTCTAGACAAGCGCGTTTTTTTATGAATGCAGATGTTTAACAAAACGAAGAAGTGTGCTAGTAATGATTCATATATGCTTTTTGTAGCGATTGTTAGTGATACACTGTGTAGGAATTATCTTTACATACACGGAGCAATTGTGCCTTTAATAGATAGAAAACAAATTCAAAACATAACACCGTCTTCACCAAGAAACTACTTACTAATAAATATAATGCGTATTTAATAAGTTAAACCAAAATATCTTAAGTATTCTGCCATTTTTCAGGAAACACCGGGAAAACAACACGGTTTGGAGAAAGCTTTGGAAGAGGAATTCCCGAACTGAAGGCAACGAGCAAGATGACTGAGCGAAGCAAACCTGACGGTGAGCTATGTCCCACTCCTGACGGTAAATATTCTGTCATCCCCGATGGTGAACACTGTCTCATTTCTGAAGTTAAGCAATTTAGCATTCCTGACAGAAAGCACTGTGTCGTAAATAACGGTAAACATTGTGTCATCCCTGCTGGTAAACACTGTGTCATTCCTAACGGTAAGAACTGTGTCATCCCTGGCGGAAAGCACTGTGTCATCCCTGACGGTAAAACTGTATCATCCCTGACGGTAATTACTGTGTCATCCCTGACGGTAGACACTGTGTCTCTGACGGTAAGCACTGAGTCATCCCTGACGGTAAGAACTGTGTCATCCCTGACGGCAAGCACTGTGTCATCCCTGACGGTAAGCACTGTGTCATCCGTGACGGTAAGAACTGTGTCATCCCTGATTTTAAGAACTGTATCATCCCTGACGATAAGAACTGTGTCAACCCTGACGGCAAGCACTGTGTCATCCCTGACGGAAAGCACTGTATCATTCCTGACGGAAAGCATTGTGTTATCCCTGACGGCAAGCACTGTGTCATCTCTGAAGTTAAAAACTGTATCATCTCTGACGGTAAGCACTGTGTCATCCCTGACGGCAAGCACTGTGTCATCTCTGAAGTTAAAAACTGTATCATCTCTGACGGTAAGCACTGTGTCATCCCTGAAGGCAAGAACAGTGTCATCCATGACGGCAAAAACTGTGTCGTCCATGACGGTAAGCACTGTGTCATCCCTGACGGAAAGCATTGTGTCATCCCTGATTTTAAGCACTGTGTGTCATCCCTGACGGCAAGCATTTTGTCATCCTTGACGGCAAACACTGTATCATCCCTGACGGCAAACACTGTGTCATCATTGACGGTAAGAACTGTGTCATCCCTGACGGTAAGAACTGTGTTATCCCTGACGGCAAGCACATTGTCATCCCTGAAGGTAAGAACTACTGTGTCACTGTGTCAATCCCTGACGTTAACAACTGTGTCATCCCTGGCAGAAAGAAATGTGTCATCCCTGACGACAATAAAGGTGTCATCCCTGACGGTAAGAATTGTATCATCCCTAACAGTAAACACACTGTGTCATCCCTGACGGTAAGCACTGTATCATCCCTGACTGTAATAACTGTGTCAATCCTTGACGTCAAGCACTATCTGTCATCCCTGACGGCAAGCACTGTGTCATCCCTGACGTTAAGCAATGTGTCATCCCTAACGGTAAGCATTGTGTCATCCCTAACGGTAAGCATTGTGTCATCCCTAACGGTATGCAATGTGTCATCCCTAACGATAAGCAATGTGTCATTCCTAACGGTAAGCAATGTGTCATCCCTAACGGTATGCAATGTGTCATCCCTAACGGTAAGCATTGTGTCATCCCTAACGGTAAGCATTGTGTCATCCCTAACGGTATGCAATGTGTCATCCCTAACGGTATGCAATGTGTCATTCCTAACGATAAGCAATGTGTCATTCCTAACGGTAAGCAATGTGTCATCCCTAACGGTATGCAATGTGTCATCCCTAACGGTAAGCATTGTGTCATCCCTAACGGTAAGCATTGTGTCATCCCTAACGGTATGCAATGTGTCATCCCTAACGGTATGCAATGTGTCATCCCTAACGGTAAGCATTGTGTCATCCCTAACGGTAAGCATTGTGTCATCCCTAACGGTATGCAATGTGTCATCCCTAACGGTATGCAATGTGTCATCCCTAACGGTAAGCATTGTGTCATCCCTAACGGTAAGCATTGTGTCATCCCTGACGGGAAGTAATGTGTTATTCCTGACTGTAAAAACTGTGTCATTCCTGACGTTAAACACTATGTCATCCCGGACGGTAAGAACTACTGTGTCATCCGTGACAGTAAACACTGTGTCATATTTTATGGTAAGCACTGTGTCATCTTTGATGGTAAGCACTGTGTCATATTTGATGGTAAGCACTGTGTCCTGACGATAAGAACTCTATCAACCTCGATGGTAAACACTGTTTCATCCTTTATGGTAAGCACTGTGTCATCCTTGATGGTAAGCACTGTTTCGTACTTGATAGAAAGAACTGTGACATCCTTGATGGTAAGTGTTGTCTCATCCCTGACGTCACTGTGTCATCCCTGATATTAAGAACTGTGTAATCCCTGACGGCAAGCATTGTGTCATCCTTGACGGCAAGCACTGTGACAGCCCTGACGGTAAGAACTACTGTGTCATCCTTGACGGTAAGCACTGTGTCATCCCTGACGGTAAGAACTGTGTCATCCCTGAAGGCAAGCACAGTGTAATACTTGACGACAAGCACTGAGTCATCCCTGACGGTAAGAACTGCGTCATCTTAGACGGTAATAACTGTGTCATCCCTGACGGCAAGCACTGTGCCATCCTTGACGGTAAGCACTGTGTCATTCATGACGGTAAAAACTATGTCAACCCTGGCGACAAGAACTGTGTCATCCCTGAC
This sequence comes from Cyrtodaria siliqua, assembly GCA_037043455.1. NCBI lineage: Eukaryota > Metazoa > Mollusca > Bivalvia > Adapedonta > Hiatellidae > Cyrtodaria > Cyrtodaria siliqua. The sequence goes on along the minus strand of JAWPHD010001716.1, from coordinate 272,060 downwards.
GGCAAGAACAGTGTCAACATTAACGGTAAGCACTGTGTCAGTCCTGACGGTAAGAACTGTGGCATTCCTGACGGTAAGCACTGTGTCATCCCTGATGGTAAGCACTGTGTCATTCCTAACAGTAAGCACTGTGTCATCCCTGACGGTAAGCACGGTGTCAACCCTGGCGACAAGAACTGTGTCATCCCTGACGGCAAGAACAGTGTCAACATTAACGGTAAGCACTGTGTCAGTCCTGACGGTAAGAACTGTGTCATTCCTGACGGTAAGCACTGTGTCATCCCTGATGGTAAGCACTGTGTCATTCCTAACAGTAAGCTCTGTGTCATTCCTGACGGTAAGCACGGTGTCATCCCTGACGGTAAGCACTGTGTCATTCATGACGGTAATCACTGTGTCATTCCTGACGGTAAGCACTGCGTGTCATCCCAGACGTCAAGCACTGTGTGTTATCCCTGACGGCAAGCACTGTGCCATTCCTGACGGCAAACACTGTGTCAACCCTGACGGCAAGCACTGTGTCATTCCTAACAGTAAGCACTGTGTCATCCCTGACGGTAAGCACTGTGTCATTCCTGACGGTAAGCACTGTGTCATTCCTGACGGTAAGCACGGTGTCATCCCTGGCGGTAAGCACTGTGTCATTCCTGACGGTAAGCACGGTGTCATCCCTGGCGGTAAGCACTGCGTGTCATCCCAGACGTCAAGCACTGTGTGTTATCCCTGACGGCAAGCACTGTGCCGTTCTTGACGGCACACACTGTGTCAACCATAACGGCAAGCACTGTGTCATTCCTAACAGTAAGCACTGTGTCATTCCTGACGGTAAGGACTGTGTCATTCCTAACAGTAAGCACTGTGTCATTCCTGATGGTAAGCACTGTGTCATCCCTGACGGTAAGCACTGCTTGTCATCCCAGACGTCAAGCACTGTGTGTCATCCCTGACGGCAAGCACTGTGCCATTCTTGACGGCAAACACTGTGTCAACCCTGACGGCAAGCACTGTGTCATTCCTGACGGTAAGCACTGTGTCATTCCTGACGGCAAACATTATTTCATCCCTTACGGTATTCACTGTGTGTCATCCCTGACGGTAAGAACTGTGTCATCCCTGACGGCAAGCGCTGTGTCAATCCCTGACGGTAAGAACAGTGTCATCCCTGGGGGAAAGTACTGTGTCATCCCTGACGGTAAACACTGTGGCCTCCCTGACGATTAGAAATGTGTCATCCCTGGCGGTTAGAACTGTGTCATCCCTGACGGCAAGAACGGTGTCATTCCTGACAGTAAGAACTGTGTCATCCTTAATGGTAAGCACTGTGTCATCCCTGGAGGTAAGCACTGTTTCGTCCCTGACGTTAAAAACTGTGTCATCCCTGACGGTAAGAACAGTGTCACGCCTGATGGCAAGCACTGTGTCCATCCCTGACGATAAAAATTGTGTCCTCCCTGACGGTAAACACTGTGTCATCTCTGAGGTAAGCACTGTGTCATCCCTGACATTAAGAACTGTGCCATCGCTGACGTTAAGGACTGTGTCATTCCTGACGGCAAGCACTGTATCAATCCCTGACGGTAAGAACTGTGTCATCCCTGACGGTAAGAACTGTGTCATCCCTGACGGCAAGAACTGTGTCATCCCTGACGGCAAGAACGGTGAAATTCCTGACGGTAAGAACTATGTCATCACTAGCGGTAAGAACTGTGTCATCCCTAACGGTAAGAACTGTCTCATCCCTGACGGTAACAACTGTGTCATCCCTGGCGGTAAAAACTGTGTCATCCCTGACGGCACGTACTGTGTCATCACTGACGGGCAAGAACAGTGTCATCCTTGAAGGTAAGCACTGTGTCATCCCTGACGGTAAGCACTGTGTCATCCATGACGGAAAGCACTGTGTCATCCCTGACGGTAAGCATTGTTTGTCAACCCAGACGGCAAACACTGTGTCATCCCAGACAGCAAACACTGTGTCATCCCTGACATTAAGAATTGTTTCATACCTGATGGTAAGAACTGTGTCATCCCTGACGGCAAGCATTGTGTCATCCTTGATTGGCAAGCACTTTGTCAACCCTGACGGAAAGAACTACTGTTTCATCCTTGACGGAAAAAACTGTGTCATCCTTGACGGCAAGCACTGTTTCATTCCTGAAGGCAAGCACTGTATCATCCCAGACGGTAAAAACTGTGTCATCCCTGACCGCAAGCACTGTGCCATACTTGACGACAAGCACTTTGTCATCCCTGACGGTAAGAACTGTGTCATCCCTAACGACAAGCGCTGTGTCCATCCCTGACTGTAAGAACTGTGTCATCCTTGACGGCAAGAACGGTGTCATCCATGACGGCAAGCACTGTGTCATCCCACCAGGGTAAGAACTGCGACATCTCTGACGGTAAGCAGTGTGTCATCCCTGACGGCAAGCACTGTGTCATCCCTGACGGTAAGAACTGTGTCATCCCTGACGGCAAGCATTGTGTTATATCTGACGGAAAACATTGTTTCATCCCTGACGGTAAGAACAGTGTCATTCCTGCCGGCAAACACTGGGTCATCCCTGACGCAAGCATTGTGTCATTCCTGACGGTAATCACTGTGTCATTCCTGACTGCAAACACTATTTCAACTCCGACGGTAATCACTGTGTGTCATCCCTGACAGTAAGAAATGTGTCCTCCCTGACGGCAAACACTGTGTCCATCCCTGACGGTAAGAACTGTGTCATCCCTGACGACAAACACTGTGTCATCTCTGACGGTAATCATTGTGTCATCCCTGACGACAAGCACTGTGTCATCCCTGACGGTAAGAACTGTGTCATCCCTGACGGTAAGCACAGTGTCATCCCTGATGGTAAGATCTGTGTCATCCTTGACGATAAGAAATGTGTCATCCCTGATGGCAAGCATTGTGTCATATCTGACGGAAAGCATTGTTTCATCCCTGACGGTAAGAACTGTGTCATCCCTGACGGTAAACACTGTATCATCCCCGTCGGTAAGAACATTTTGATCTTAGACGGCAAGAACTGTGTCATCCCTGACGGCAAGAACAGTGTCATCCCTGAAGGCAAGCACTGTGTAATCATTGACTGCAAGCACTGAGTCATCCCTGACGGTAAGAACTGTGTCATCTTAGACGGTAAGAACTGTGTAATTCCTGACGGCAAGCACTGTGCCATACTTGACGGCAAGCATTGTGTCATCACTGACAATAAGAACTGTATCATCCCTAACGACAAGCACTGCGTCCATCCCTGACGGTAAGAACTGTGTCATGCATGACGGTAAGAACTGTGTCATCCCTGGCGGAAAGAACTGTGTCATGTGGAGTGCGTGGTCCAGTGGTAGAGCGCCGAACTCAGAATCGAGAGGTCGTGGGTTCGATCCTCGCCCCGGCCACGTTATTTATCCTTGAGCAAGATAATTAATCCACATTGCTTAGTACTGGTTCTACCCAGGAAGCCATCGAGAGTGATTAAACTAAGTTGCAATAACTTGTTTCGCAATCGATGTAAAATAAATATGTTTAAACTGAACTGTGTCATCCCTGACGGCAAGAACGATGTCATCCCTGATGGTAAGAACACTGTGTCATCTCTGACGGTAAGCACTGTGTCATCCATGACGGCAAGCATTGTGTCATCCCTGACGGCAAGCACTGTGTGTCATCCCTGACGGCAAGCACTGTGTCATATCTGACGGCAAGCACTGTGTCATTCCTGACGGTATGCACTGTGTCATTCCTGACTGCAAACACTGGGTCATCCTTGACGGCAAGCATTGTGTCATTCCTGACGGCAAACACTATTTCATCCCTGACGGTAATCACTGTGTGTCATCCCTGACGGTAAGAAATGTGTCATCCCTGACAGCTAGCACTGTGGCCATCCCTGACAGTAAGAAATGTGTATCCCTGGCGGAAAACATTGTTTCATCCCTGACAGTAAGAAATGTGTCCTCCCTGACGGCAAACACTGTGTCCATCCCTGACGGTAAGAAATGTGTCATCCCTGACAGCTAGCACTGTGGCCATCCCTGACAGTAAGAAATGTGTATCCCTGGCGGAAAACATTGTGTCATCCCTGAGGGTAAACACTGTGTCATCCCTGACGGTAAGCACTGTGTCATCCCTGATGCTAAGAACTGTGTCATCCCTGATGATAAGAACTATGTCATCCCTGACGGCAAGCACTGTGTCATATCTGACGGAAAGCACTGTATCATTCCTGACGGAAAGCATTGTTTCATCCCTGACGGTAAGAACTGTGTCATCTCTGACGGTAAGCACTGTGTCATCCCTGACGGTATACACTGTGTCATCCCCGACGGTAAGAACTGTGTCATTTTAGACGGCAATAACTGTGTCATCCCTGACGGCAAGAACTGTGTCATCCTTGAACCTAAGCACTGTGTCATCCCTGACGGTAACCGCTGTGTCATCCCTGACGGCAAGCATTGTGTCATCCCTGACGGTAAGCACTCGGGTAATCCCTGACGGCAAGCATTGTGTCATCCTTGACGGCAAACACTGTATAATCCCTGACGGCAAGCACTGTGTCATCAATTACGGTAAGAACTGTGTCATCCCTGACGGTAAGAACTGCATCATCCCTGATGACAAGCACTGTGTCCATCCCTGACGGTAAGATCTGTGTCATTCATGACGGTAAGCACTATGTCTTCCCTGACGGTAAGCACTGGGTGTCATTCCAGACGGCAAGCAATGTGTGTCATCCCTGACGGCAAGCACTGTGTCATTCCTGAGGGGAAGCACTGTGTCATTCCTAACGATAAGCATTGTGTCATCCCTGACGGCAAGCACTGTGTCATCCCTAACGTTAAACACTATGTTATACCGGACGGTGAACTCTCTCATCCCTGACGTCGAGCATTTTTTCAATCCTGACGGCAAGCACTGTGTCATTCCTGACGGCAAACACTGTATCATACCTGACGGCAAGCACTGTCATCCTTGATGGCAAACACTGTGTCATCCCAGACGGCAAACACTGTGTCATCCTTGACGGCAAGAACTTTGTCAGCCCTGACGGTAAGTACTAGTGTGTCATCCTTGACGGTAAGAACTGTCATCCCTGACGGCAAGCACCGTTACATTCCTGAGGGCAAGCACTGTGTCATCCCAGACGTTAAGCACTGTGTCATCCCAGACGTTCAGCACTGTGTCATCCCTGACGGTAATAACTGTGTCATCCCTGAAGGCAGGCACTGCGTAATCCTTGACGACAGGCACTGTGTCATCCCTGACGGCAAACACTGTGTCATCCCTGATATTAAGATGTGTGTCATCGCTGACGGTAAGGACTGTATCATCCCTGACGTCAAGCATTGTGTCATCCTCGACGGCAAGCACTGTGTCAGTCCTGATAGTAAGAACTACTGTGTCATTCTTAACGGTAAGAACTGTGTCATCCCTGACGGCAAGCACGGTGTCATCCCTGACGTTAAGCACTGTGTCATCCCTGACGGTAAGAACTGTGTCATCCCTGAAGGCAAGCACTGTGTAATCCTTGACGACAGGCACTGTGCCATCCTTGACGACAAGCACTGTGTCATCCCTGACGGTAAGAACTGTATCATCCCTGACGGCAAGCACTGTGTCCATCCCTGACGGTAAAGACTGTGTCATCCCTGACAGTCAGAACTGTGTCATCTCTGGTGGCAAGAAAAGTGTCATCCCTGACGGTAAGCACTGTGTCATCCCTGACGGTAATCACCGTGTCATCCCTGACGGCAAGCACTGTGTGTCAATCCGGATGGCAATCACTGTGTCATTCCTGACGGCAAACACCGTGTCATCACTGACGGCAAGCACTGTGTCATCCCTGACGGTAATCTCTGTGTCATTCATGACGGCAGACACTGTGTCACCCCTGACGGTAAGCACTATGTGTCATCCCTGACGGCAAGCACTGTGTCTTCCCTGACATTAAGAACTGTGTCATCCCTGAAGGAAAGAACTGTGTCATCCCTGACGGCAAACACTGTGTCACCCCTGACGGTAAGCACTATGTGTCATCCCTGACGGCAAGCACTGTGTCTTCCCTGACATTAAAAACTGTGTCATCCCTGAAGGAAAGAACTGTATCATCCCTGACGGCAAGCACTGTTTCATTCCTGACGGCAAGCACAGTGTCATCCCTGACGGTAAACACTGAGTCATCCCTGACGGTAAGAACTGTGTCATCTCTGAAGGCAAACACGGTGTAATCCTTGACGACAGGCACTGTGTCATCCCTGACAGTAAGAACTGTATCATCCCTGTCGGTAAGAATTGCGTTATCCTTGATGGTAAGCGTTGTGTCATCCCTGATGGCAAACGCTGTGCCATCCCTGACGTTAAGCACTGTGTCATCCTTGATGGTAAGCACTGGTTCATTCCTGACGATAAGAACTGTGTCATTGCTTCGTTTACTACAGCAGCTGATTAAGTGCTGATATTTATGTGCTGCATGTTGTCGGTCTTCTATTTTGTTCTGTACGCTCTGGACACGAAACAGTTTTCCGGAATATTTAGACGCAATCCTGCATTTACTATATGTGTTTTGAGCAAGCAGATTGATTTTGATGATAGTTTACAGAAAGGTCAATAGCGACGATATTGGGGTATATCGACTATATTGGGGTCGAATGTGAATAGTTAACGATGTGATGATAATTTAAAAGAATGATTAGTATAAACATGGCAATATTTCGGCAAAGGGCAAGGTCGATAAGTTAAATTCTGGGTTTGTATTTGTAAAGTTTACTTGTTTGTGTACAGGAATCCGTGTTGTTTTTTGAAATTGTTATTGTCTTATGTTACCAGATACATATGGGTTGTGATTGATATGTGGCGGTGTTTTAGTGGTAGAGAGTCCATCTCGCATGCGGAAGGACGTGGGTTCTATCCCCGGCTGGGTCACACCGGGAAACTTAATGAAAATGGTGCTTGCACCTCCACTGCTTGACGTTCATCATATAATGGGTAGCGATAGGACTGATCGGCCCGCTGTCAGTATAATGCGACTGATTTGGTGGGGTGGTCATGTGTCTACGTCGTGATATTCCAGTGTGGCGGTCATAATCAATTTCCGAAGAGTGAACATTCTTACTAACACCCTCTCATGAATGAATTTTATTGTAACGATATATCCTCGGACCAAAATAAGGTTTATTTTCAATGCATATTTCACTTTTCCGGATTATTTTTTTTCCAAGATGTTGCATGAAAGTTATATCATTTGCTATTAAATGACTTCAATACGGACTCGTTTTTCTCTTAATTGAGTCGGCCATCAAATAGAGGCATTTTCTTGAAAGTGGCAGTTTGAAGTTCGTTAATAATAAATATTATTTTAGGAAGATCTGTGTAAGATGGATACACCATGCTTATAAATGTTTTGAAATATTCAAAACATGAACTTAATAGAAAACAATTGATGTAACGAACAAATCATTATTAAACTTTTTGAAAGTTATATTGCTGTTGATACTTTTTTCTTTTCTGCTTTGTCTTTAGAAAAAGCTTCTAACCCGGCTGTATTGCGCAGAAGATGCACGGAATTAAGGTTGCCTGAAGTAAAGGCAGCTAGTATACGACACGCAAAAGGCCTCCAACGTCGATTTTCAATGCTAAGTATACCAAAAGATATCCATCTTAGATACGACACCGGTCTATCAAACACTGTCTTAACAACTAGGAGAGATGTAGGGCAACCACTACCTGGTTGCAGTGCCCTACAACCGAAAGGGAGTATACAAAAGCCGTCTATCGAGTCTTCATGTTCAGATAAAGACCAACCTAGTCTAAAATCAGCTTCACCGGAACCGGAACGTCAGAAAGTGTGTATGATTGGTGAGCATGGTCATGTGGCCGCTTCGGCTGTTGCCAAATTCATGAACATGACGTCATACCAGCCAAAATACTGCTGGTGTTTAAGATGTCAGATGATGTTTAAGATGTTTAAAACACATGACCAGAGATTAAATGACTGGGGAAACTACCCCTGCTTTACGAGAAATAATCTGCCACAGAATAAATAATTCCAAAGTAAAATAATATTTAGTAAACAGGTTGGAATTTTATTTTATGTGCATTTTTAAGAATTGTTGTTACTTAGCCCAGGTAAAGAGGTTAGCAGAACTGTCTAACCATTACCCCAAGAACGGTAGTTCGGAATAATATACAACAAAAGGATTCTCGATTGAAATGTACAGAAACACTCTTTGGTATGGATTGATATTGTTTTCAAAGTAGTTGTTGTTTTTTAATGGTATTTTACATATTTATTCGCAAATGTCAGGCCATATATGATGGTCTATATGTTTGTTGTAGAGACAGACCACCCCATTTTGCCTGGGTAGAACCAGTACCGTATATTTCCCGCCATCCGTAAGAATCGACACAGTTTGAAAAAAAAAAGGTTTTAATATAAGACCTATAACCTAGAACAAATATCATCGTTAAAAATATCTTCCGCTAGTAACAATTCTTTTATTAAAAGTAACAACTCTACCGTTAAAAGTAAATATTCTAAGGTTATAGAAACTAACCAATAAATAACTGCAAAATTACAGGCGTGTGTGTGTGACATAATACTGTTATAGGTGTCTGTCTATGAGGCGCCATACGTGGCTATATGTTATAAAATAAATATATACGTTGTGTGTAATATATATATATATTGAATACAAAAATATTTATGATACAGACAAATGTATACGTTACTCCGAAATATATATACAGACAAATATATACGTTACTCCGAAATATATATATTCTGTCCAAACATATATATCATACAAATATATAATTATGTTACTCCTAGAAATATATATTCTGAAAAATATATATTCTGTTTTTAAATATATATTGTAGACGCAAATATATACGTTACTCTGAATATATGTTTTTTCCTAATTTATATATTGTAGACGCAAACATTTATATGTTATACCGAAAAATATATTAGCTTTATAAAAATATATTGTCTGTCTTTTTCATCTAAAATATTTTTATCTTCAATATATTAAGACAATGTATTTTTTATAAAGGGAATATATTTTTCGGTATAACATATATATGTTTGCGTCTACAATATATAAATTAGGGAAAACATGTTTTCAGAGTAACGAACAATGTATGGTGCTGAGGTCCATATGCAAGTTCCTGGACTAGAATGTTATAGATATGGACCGAATCAAAGCTGAGGTCCATGCAATATTCTAGGTCTGACTGCCCAGTCCGGAAACTTCACATCGACCGAAGCACCATACAGTATGTGTTATATTATACCGAATCTTATATTTTACACGTTCGAAAATATAGCTTTCTGACCGGTCACTATCAGAGATTATTATACCTCACATGCTAAATCCCCATAGACAACAATGTGTAATTTCTTACTATCTCACGCGAGGGTGGTAGTACAGGGTGATAGTAAATCGCAGGGTGATAGTAAAAAAATAATCACATGCGCAGCTTTGATGCGCGCTGTTTCGGTGACGTCATCGGTTCGGTATGGTGAAATTGCTATTTTTAACTCATCATCACTTCAAAAGTACTTGACCGATTTCAATAAACTACCACTCATTTTCTTAGTTACGTTATTTCCGATCCAACGATGTAACATTCATAGCAACTTTTAGAAAAAAAAGAAATCTGGCAAAGTGAAATCTGTACTGAAAATGAATCTTGTTTTAGCCCGAGGGGATTTCGGTATAATAAAATAAATATCACATTCATATATCGGGCGATAATCATATCCTCTGGGTGAACATTCTTACTATCACCCTCTCATGAATGTGATATTTATATATTATTATACCTCACTGTAAACACTCCATGTAAAATCCCCATACCCTGCCGGGTTGATATTTAACGCTATCACCATCAACGCGTCATAGCGGGTAAAAGCGCAAAATAGCATCCCGCTAGCTTTTTGAAAAGCTCAGTTCTAAAAATAGATTTTTTTTCAACACCAACAACAATGTTTTTCCATTATCGAGTATATTAGTACATTAGGAGTATTTGTTCGGTATAATAAAATAAATAGCACATCCTCTTCAGGGTGCCAGTGGATATTATCAACCCGAGAATGCCTCGGTCGACATTACATTCTCGTTGATAATATGTAAATACCACATCCTCTTGAGGGTGCCAGTGGATATTATTATACCTCACTGTAAACACTCCATGTAAAATCCCCTTACTCTGCCGGGTTGATATTTCGCGCTATCACAGCGAGTGATCAGACCGCTATCTTTTTGAAAAGCTCAGTTCTAAAAATAGATTTTTTTCAACAACAACAACAATGTTTTTTCCATTATCGAGTATATTAGTACATTAGGAGTATTTTTTCGGTATAATAAAATAAATAGCACATCCTCTTCAGGGTGCCAGTGGATATTATCAACCCGAGAATGCCTCGGTCGACATTACATTCTCGTTGATAATATGTAAATACCACATCCTGCCAGTTGATATTAGTATACCTCACTGTAAACACTCCATGTAAAATCCCCTTACCCTGCCGGGTTGATATTTCGCGCTATCACAGCGAGTGATCAGACCGCTATCTTTTTGAAAAGCTCAGTTCTAAAAATAGATTTTTTTCAACAACAACAAAATGTTTTTCTTCATTATCGAGTATATTAGTAGTATAATAAAACAAATATCACATCCTCACATCGCCTCGGTCGACATTACATTCTCGGGTTGATAATATCCACTGGCACCCTCAAGAGGAAGTGATATTTATACATTAGTATGTAAATGATGTATAATATATATCTTTATAGCATTATTTGACCCACAGGTCCTTCCAATGTTGACCCCGTGACATTGTAGTAAAATGTCGCTTCATGCCAAATGTAACTACTACTGGCTTTTGAGAATATATTGCTTAAGTTTTCCTGTGTATCATCTTACCCAGGGTGGTCTGTTTGTTTGTATGGTGTTTTACGTCATTTTCAACAAATGTAAGGTTATATGTGACGGTCGATTTTGTGGTGGAGGCAGACCACCCATTTTTTCTGGGTAGAACCAGTACTTTACACCTCTCGATATCCGTAAGAATCGACACTTCCTCACTTACAAGTGTACCCAGGGTGGAGAAATCGTTTACGTTATTTATTTTTTACAAACTTTGAAAGTTGCTTTGAAGCAAAAATTAACGTCAATAGCTTGGACAATTCTAAAATTTTCCCAACATACATTGTTTGGTGTTAACATCATTTTCCAGCCCATTTAAGACTACGTATAGATTTCAAAAATATTACATGAAACTACTGGCTCCTAACATTCTGCATGCGAGTACTCTGGTATCACATATGTGTAGATTAGAATGCCGGATGCTTAAGTAAATTCAAGAAGACACAAAACATGTTTTTGTTTTATTTTATTGAAAATATACATGTTTATGTTATGTACTTACATAATACAGAATAAAGATATTTAATTGTTATTTTTAACACCGTTTTTTCAAAGTGGTATTTTAGAACGCCTGAGTGTATAGGACGACCATTGGCATGATAGTGACTACCACTGACACAATGACTAACAGTGTACTAAAGCTGATGTTGTGTTGTTGTTTCTGTTATATTTCCGCTGTCGTTGTTGTCGTCGTCGTCGTTGTTCTTCTTCTTCTTCTTCTTGATTTGTTGTTGGGTTTTAATGTACAATGTATTACTATTCCAGCTTGATTTTGGGCGGACATTATACATGCGGCTTGAATTCAAAATTAAAACTTTGAGAGACACTATTCAAGATAGAAGAGAATAATTTCAAGATCGGATTTCAAAAAATATATGGCTTTATAGATTAATATTTGAATATTTAAAAAATAAAAAAATAAAAAAGTACAATTAGAAACGTACGAGAATCTGTCTTCCTTAACTGGCTAGCGCATTTTTCTCCTGTTGTTTGTTTAATATTAATACTTCAGTAGAATATAAGATTTTAATGTGGAATATAAAATATTTTGGTCATGTAATACAACATTTTATGTTCACACATGCATCATACAGCATCCAGACAAAACATACGTTACTTGTGATTATAAGTGATAAAGAGAAAAGTGTTTACTTACATATTTTTTATACAGACAATTATAAAGTTATTCAAGACATTTATTTTTATTAAGTCCAAAATCGTATATGTATTTTATAGTTTTCATTTTTCCATTATATATTCAAAAATATCCGGATGCAATTTAAAACAAAAATGGATCATTTGAATCTGGCTTTTGTGTCTTGAAACCCTTAATTATAGTATTATATATGAATTGAAATACAAATGTATAAACACTATGGGCAATCTCTAAAAACATCATTCAAAATATATACTAATGAAACAATATATCTACATAGTATGATATGTAATTATATAATTTTATATTTAACGACAAATGAAAAACGTAATACCATTTTAAAATGGAAAATGACATTATACCACAAACAGTTCGGAAAATCTTATTCAGTTTATCTCCCTTGTACCGTACACATGCTTGTTCCAGTCGGACGTCTTGGTAATCCAGACTACGATGTCACGAGTTTTCTCTCAAAGGCCAGACATATAAAAATAGAATCGCTAAGCGGCATGGGTAGAACATTATGAGACATACACCAATCAAAAAGGTCCCTTACATTCTTTTTAAACAAAGCATTTTAAAACATATCTCAGTCCTTTTAAGTATGAACCACATTTAATCACCTAATGATTCAAGCATGATAGACTATATAAAAAGACATTATGCATAATAAAAATAACTATGCATAATAAAACTAATTATGGGTGACAAATAAAATGGGCCAGTTAACATGAGAAATGTCTTTTGTCTCAACTTTGCTTTTCATTTAACAATCTGCATACTCGGAGATGGTACAGTCGCGTTTACCGTTTTCAAAACTTGCACAAAAACACTGAAATACGATATAAATATCTGAGTGGTAACCTCTAGAAATAAAAGTTTGCATATACTCTGAATAAAAAATAATTATCATCAAAAACGTATTATTTATTCTTTTGTAACAATGTATGTAAATTCTTTTGTTACATTTAGAAACAAGAAAACATGTTTTTGGTATAAGCATCTATCAAGAAATGATGCAACAGTCTGCATGAAAAACTGCACCATCTCTTAAACTTCAACCACTTCCGGAATCCCATGATGCCGTATTTGGAATATTGACGAAAATGCTGGAATTGTGCGCATGTGCAGGACTATAGTTTACTGCCACCTCCATTGTTGTTCCGGTGCGTATTGAATGGCAGGAAGGGGTTGACGGGCCTCCATATCGTACAGGTATGGACCTTGTTGGCCAGGGTACCCACGTGGGTAACCATAGTAATGCTCGGGGTGCGGTGGCTCGAGGGGCATCGGGTAGCTTCGATCTACATATTCCACCCCGCGACGCTTTTCCAAGACCACCTAAAAATCATAGAAACATTGTCAGTGCAGTTATACTAATATACCAGACCGAGGGTAGATACATTTTTTTCAGTCAAAACTTAGTGACCTTTACTATTGAAATAATTTCTAAACAAGAGCTGTCGGACGACAGAGTGCTCGACATTCGAGCCTTGGTAATTTAATGGGAAACTAAGAGCCTTGGTAATTTACTGGGAAACTTAGAGCCTTGGTAATTTACTGGGAAACTAAGAGCCTTGGTAATTTACTGGGAAACGAAGAGCCTTGGTAATTTACTGGGAAACGAAGAGCCTTGGTAATTTACTGGGGAAACTAAGAGCCTTGGTAATTTACTGGGAAACTAAGAAACTAAGAGCCTTGGTCATTTACTTGGAATACTAGGAAACTAAGAAGAATATGAGTCTAAGTAAAAAGGAGCATACTCCTGCTTACACGTACAACAGAGTTATGGCCCTTGTATGCCTGAGATACCTTTGTAACAGCCAATACATGTATCAAAGTGTACTGAATTCGTTTAAGGGGATTTGGAAATATAATGAATATTCAAAAGTTGTAAACTGAAATGTGTAAAGTTGCATTGAATTCCTCTATGAGGTTTCTGAGATGTGAGATGTTTAATGTAAAATGTCGAACAACGCCGATGCAGGGGACCAGTAGAATTTCTTTGAAAAGTCGAACAAAAAAATCAGCAATAAACATGTAATTCATTGTTATATATGTTATCTCGCATAAATATCTACCTTTCTATACCTACGCGTAAGTAAGTTATTTTTCAATGCTTATAGCTTGATGTTGTGTGATATGGGAAAATTGTAATGTTTCTCTGGAAGATAAAATGGTAAAATTCCAAAAAAAAAGCCGCACAACTTATTCCTGCTAAATAAAATCGAAACTTCTTGTGTTAAACTTGTTACTGAACTCAGTTGGTCTTGGATGACTTTTCCCAAAAGATATACATTCCAAAAAGCAATCCTAATGTTTAAAACATTTAATGATCAGGCTCCTGCTTATCCTAGAATAGACACATGAATTACACATTCTGAACATGTAAACATGTGATACGTTGAGAAATGGCTTTTAATTCCCAAAACCTCGAATGTGAACTAAAATGTCCGTACTTGCTGGACGGATGAATGGACAAGCTAATATGGACAAGGTAATCGCTCCACTCTCTTCGTGGGTCATACACAATAAATATGGAGAATAGTTTGTCTTATTGCATACGCGTCTTATTGCATATGCATTTACAAGGTCAATATTCGCTCATGTTGACGTGTAGTAAAGTCTAGTCTTGATCATCTTCGACGCTTGATTGTAAATACAAACATCGTGACAGGTTTTGCAGAAACAAATTTGAAACTGGAACCACGTGACCGATTTTTTTTTTTTATTAAAGTATTTCTGACCATCCGCATTTAGTTCGTCGATACAATGATGAAGTTTCCCTCTTTTTTCATATATAAATGTATAGTCATTCTGCCTTTCTGTATATCTTGGCTTGCAGCATCGTTGTCCTGTCTCAGCCAATCAGAAACGATACCAGTGTATCGGCAAAAATCAAACTTTGTTCAGGAGGACTTATCTAGATGTTTGTCTTGAAAACAAGCAAGCGTCGCAGATGATCTCGACTAAGTAAAATCATTGGGTGTGTAATGTATACTCGTTCGTGGTTGGTGCAATTTTCTGTTCATGTCAAAGAAAGTATGTCACGTGATGTAAACAATGTTGATTTCATTGTGAAAATTTCCACGATGTAACGACAATATAATTGATTTAAATACATGCTTTTGGATGTCACAACCTATTTTATTGTTCTAATTTAAAAATGCGTATGCAATAAAAAGATTATTAGATTTATATTATAGGTTATTGCATTTGTATGGCTAAATATTACTTGAAACGAGTTGTTTTGGCAAAGGACGACGAGCTTGCGAGTCGTCCTGCGCCAAAACAACGAGTTCCAAGTAATATTTAGCCATACAAATTCAATAACCTTTTTATTGTATACTTTCATATTGTTTTTGATCAATGTTAATTGTATGACTATTACTTTTCATTGTATTTGTGTTATTTTTTATTGCTTTTGATGGAATTCCTATCTTGCCATTCAGTTTCATTTTGTGTGGATGATTATTTTGCGCGAAAACGACGTCGACGTCGGATGACGTCATTAAAAACATGAAGCGATTTTCGGAAGTTTGTTTACCATTCGATAACGTTAAAAACAGTGAGTGACCATTTGAATTATTTTATCAATTTTTGCCATAAAAGGTTGTAAAAAAACACGTATTTTTTTGTTGACACTATAGGAAGGATTCCGTTATTTTTATTTGAAAGTAGTTCCTTATTTCTATTTCGCGGCTCTTAGCAAGCACGAGCAAAAGTTCCCGTGCAATATCAATGCGTGCAATATCGTAGAATAGTGCACGCTTAGCTCAATGCAAACTAAACGGGACAATATGAAAGTATACAATAATAGGATATATGCACTCGTTCTTTCGCGCATAACGCGAATGAACTCGTGCATATATCCCAATACAAATAGAATAACCTATACACAGTTATAGGACTGTCCCGAGTTTCCTCTGTTTAATGAGAATCTCTATAATTCATCCATGTAATTAACTGACCCCAGAGCAATAAAATACCCATTTTCGGACAGCAGTGCATCAGTTATCTGACAGCAGATAGGCACATTTAAAAAATTAGAAATAAGTTGGTGTAACAAAATGCTATCTGCAAATAAAGTTAAGGCAGTGATATATACTTCTAACATTTAATTATGCATGGACAAAGCTTTAGTTCATTAGCTGGCATGTTAGGTGATTTATTGCCATTTATTGACCTCATGGTGGGTATGCCGACACAAAGCTGATCATCATGTAACTTGAGCTGAGTAGTTAATACTGCATATTTTCGGGACAGTCCTATAACTGTACATATACACCTTGATGTTATGGCCCCAAACACTAAAATTCTGTATAAGTGCCAACACGGCAGTGCTCAGTACCTTGTCGTCGTATCTCTCTCCGCCGATGTAACATCCGGCAATGGAATACAGGGTAGCTGTCAGGGCGGCCAGAGCCATAGCGATCCATCCAATAATGTATGAGTAACCATAGGTCCGGTCTGTTGCATTCTGGATCTCCTGTAGTACACGGGAAGCAAGAGCGTATGAGATGAAAGGCTCATCATAATGTGTATACTACATGAGAAAGGGAGAATTATAAACCAACCACTTTCAAATCTTTGAATTTGAGCCTACAGTTTTCAGATACATACTAGTATATAAATTAAATTAAATAAGTCACACTAGACGCGTTGATCGAAAAAAAGATTTAAAAGTGTATGCAGTGGTTCATTGATTTGCTCAAGGGTCTTTTTAAGATGTCAATAATTGTGTAACACCGTGTTAATTTTAACTTAATCTACTATTGCCCTTGAAATAAACTGCAAAATGAAAAAGGCATATACTTGTATCCATTAGCTCTAACAGAGTTTGATGTGATTACTTAATACTTTATTGCATTGTCTACATAATGCAATATCGCGCAGACAGCATATCACAAGAGTAGCAGTATCTATACTGAGGGAAAAACGTTTAGCAAGTTTGTTAGAAGATGAATTATTCTTGCATACCGGACAAGGATATCCGTTATTTTACCGGGGCTAGATATTTCCATCTCACCCTAGGGTCGAGATAAAATTCACGCGCGCCAACATCCGGTATGCAGGAACACATGCAAAACGTTAGTAGCTGGCGGCGTCAACGCACAACATGTCTCTGATATTCGTATTCAGTTCAGATAGGGAATTCCAACCCTTGGTTCCGATAAAAACACGTATACCTCGGGATGGAATTCCTTATCTTCACCGGATACCCATGAAAGATTATTATTATAATACTGTATACAAGATATACTGATGTTTTGGGACTTTAAGGGTTTGATCCCTACGTTCATTTATTCGTTACGTTATTAAGATGTTCGACTGTTATTGATGTCTGTTTAATAAAAAAAGTGTTGTCTATGGCAGTAGTTTCTTGATTTTACAACCAAAAATGTATTATTTCCAGGGTGTAAGAAAAAAAAACACTTGCTAAAGGCTTTTTTCCCTCACTATATTATACAAATGGACCAGACGGGATCAATGTAACTATGAGAGATGAGAATAATATAACTGTTCACTCAATACTGGAAATATATAGTCATTTATATTAAAACAATTATACAATTGCTTAAGGATACAATCGAATGTACGTCGAGCAGTGAAGATGCACATTATATGGTGCACGGCAGAGATGTCACTCCTGTCAATGTAACTGTATATACACCGGCTGGGTGCGCTTACTGACGTTGGCACATGTCTGATGGAAAACTGCATCATTCATGTTATCACTAATGTCGCTGCCATATATGACATACCTGTCAAGTCTCACATATTGGGCGAGAGACAGGCGCGTTTTTATATGTCAAATCACGCTCACAATTCTACGTTCTCACGAATTAAAACAATTTGACAAAAATATTGTTTTGTCAGCGATTTTTTGAAAATAAAATTTAGTATATTTTATACCAAAACTCGATAAAAATGTAGTATAGTTAACCGGGATGTCCGAATCGCTCCGTATATTGTTTGAATTCAATTAACATATATGATCTATCCGTATAGTTCTATGCTAAACTTCATAAAATTCAGCCAAAGACCGTCTCAGGCTTCAGGGGGCTTCACCCCACTGACCCACTTAGCCCTAACAAAGGACCAACCGCCCCTTGTGTTTCATCTCACTCTTGACTTCCACTGGGCCTTGACAGCTATGACATGATACGACACGTGTTAACGGGACGTAAAACCCTCATTTCATTTTAACATAAATCTACCATCAACAACTCTATTAACTAGTATGCCCTGAAGTCATGCATTTAATTGTTGTCAATGTGTCAATACCAATCAGTGACATCTCATCCTTAGTGAGATCTACAAATACAGTATGGTCCAACAGTTCAACTTACACCGCCCCAGCTGATGTAAAAAAGGCCCATGTAGGGGTCATTGTCCTTGATCTTGTTCCGCTCCAGGTACTCAGCCCCGTGGAAGAATGCGATCGATGCGGCCGTGGAGAATGCTATAATAAAGAGAGCACTGGTTATATTACTGGCTACTTCTGGGTTATTATTCGACGGCAATGTATTGTTTACATTTAATGCGCATTTTTCCGCCTGATGTAAATGTATCCATGTCCCTATAAAAGACAAAGAGGGGGAAACCCTTTTACACTCTATCGTATTTTTGTTTTTGGTGAAAGGTAGATGACTATAAGGTAAGGTAACATTGTCAGCTTGAAACTTCCTCATTGCCCGTTTTTGTAGTCAGGTTGATTGTATTCTAGCTATAATCGTGTAGTGTAACATTCATGCGTAATACACGCGTATATAAAACTGTTGTTTACGGTGTCCTGTTAGGGCCATGTTACCATCGTATTTTACCAGACGAAATTTGCATAAACCAAACTGTGTTAGCGTGTGAAGAAAAGGCCCTGTTGAAAAAGTTTCTCAATAGAAAATGTGTTCGAGTTGTTGACATTTGTTTAATGTGTGACAAGGAAGGACGAAGA
Source organism: Cyrtodaria siliqua (assembly GCA_037043455.1). Classification (NCBI taxonomy): domain Eukaryota; kingdom Metazoa; phylum Mollusca; class Bivalvia; order Adapedonta; family Hiatellidae; genus Cyrtodaria; species Cyrtodaria siliqua. The sequence goes on along the minus strand of JAWPHD010001716.1, from coordinate 253,007 downwards.
CCCGGGAGATTTTTTTTATCAGAGCCAAGATATTGTAGAGCATTTATATTGCTATAAGGAGTAAATGCATATTAGCTATCTGAAACGTCTACATGACTTCAGCATTGTGTTTAATAATTGGTGGTAATAGTTATGTAGTCTGCTAATCAATGGCCATGAATGCATCTACATGGTTGGGGTATTATAAATTAGTTATGTGTTATAAGTTTACATAAAGCAGTTTACATTTACCAACTTGGTAATAACAGCCGAAGTTGGATTGTTGAACAAAATGTGGCTGTTGAAAAAACACATAATAGAGACCCTGAGTCTGACTTAATCTAAACTAATTACAGTACCCATGCAAAGAAACATACTCATCTATGGTTGACAATTGTTATTGCATACAACAACACTTAAGTACTCACGTAGTGCCCCGTGTGGTTCTCGGGGGCCCCGTTCGGTTACGGGGCAAAGAATAGGGCCACTTCAGATCCCCGTTGGAGGGGAAGGCAGAGGTAGACCCCCCCCCCCCCCCCCCCCACCCGAATTCATTTTATCATTTTATCATTTTTTGTTCATGCTCATTAAAGGTCTTCATCATGACCCCTGCATTGTTTCAGGTGCCATCTCGCTCATACCACTAGAGCAGTGGCAGAAAAACAATAACGTGGCTCCAGCGTAAATGGAGTGTCTACAATAGAACTTGCAGCAATTCTGCAGTTCAGGGTGAGAAGGTTCTAGGCCCGTTCTCCATATTTTATCTCGATGTACATGGAGGATGAGCCTGGCATGTTCATTCCTGTTAGGCGCCATATAACCTTTCATGTGTTGGTGCGCCTTAAAACCCCAATTCAATTCAATACTCAAGTAGTGCCGATATATACTGAACAAAAACAAAGTTGAGCACAACTTTTTAGGGACATAGCTTAAACATATGAACATTGATATAATTCTATGAAGATATTAGAAATGCTAAATAAGGCTGTGAATTTCAAAAAAAACGTGTTATTTTATTATTTTTTAAAAAACGTATCAGAATTACCTCCCATATATTGAAAACCACTTATTTCATTATACAAACGTATTGCTTTGAACAAATTTAATGTTTGGCATTGACAAGAATGGCCAATTCTGTCATTATTTAAAAAACCGCTGAAATGTTGTTATTCTGAAACAAAAACATTGCGAATGTTTTTAATTTTAAAATGATCTCCCTTTTTTATTGAAATGAGAACGATTTTCGATAACCTATGAACGTATGTTCCCATGATAATTGCTTTATTTTATCACCGACTTTGTAGCATTATTATTGGTAATATCTACGTCACTTTATCATTGACCCCGAACATACACGGCTTTGTATCTCGACTATGGAAATGACATCAACATATACATACCTGCTACATTTAGCCTGGAACAATGGACGAGTACTCGTATCTCGACTGTCTCCAACAACACACAACTAATTCGAAGTTAACATACCTGCTACATAGGCACATAATCCAGCTACATACGCCCATCTCGACTGTCTCCAACAACACAGAACCAGTCCGAATATATAGGCCACGAGGAATACTATCAGAGCAATGATGAAGAATGCCCACCAACTTCTCATCAAGTCTGTAAATAAACAAGCACGTGCGCTTATATTACATTTTTGTTTTCGTTGATTGTAGTATTGTGTAAAAACAAAATATCTGTCTTATGTTTCAAGTTCAAGAGGGTGCATCTTATATTCCTATTGTCATGTCAAACTGTCAATAAATGATTTTGCTTTTGATTTTAAAATTGGCGAAATGCTTAGCAGGGTTATTATAGAATGATACCATATTTCTAGAACATCTGGTGTGTTTTTTAAGATCACTGGGTACCCTTACAGGTAACATGAGAAGCATTCTAAGAAAAGTTTATTGTATACCCTAACTAATTATACAAGAAACTGACATGAAATGCAAATATATAAACCCTAGGCATTGCTAATTAAAACTAAAGTCATTATTTACTGTAGAGCATAATATTTTACCATGGCAACCTGAAGAATGACAGAACTCTCAACCGAAGCTTGACTTTTGAGATGAGTTATGTATGTGACATATGTCTTGGTGAGAGTAAGACGTTTTGTTTATCTCCGTCTGTTCAAAAGTTAACAGAGCGAAGTGAAATTAAATGTGGTTTTAAGTCCTTTAACACATCATATTATTAAATTATATTGAAACAGCAACCTTAAAGGCAGAGATAATATTACCTATATGTGCATCAAGTATGACATTTTACCCAACTTATGGCACAACATTATTGATATATATAGTTGTAGAGAATCTCACTCACACTCATTCCGTTCCCAAAGCCAGCACGTAGCATTGCCTATATAACCTAGTATCTGTATATGCAATTGACCTTCGACTCGAAAATATTACCTGTTACTTAGTGGCGACACATTGTGTGGTTTATTTTCTAAAATAGCTCAATCCATTCCAAATGACCTTGACATATGACACACCGTATACACAAAGTATGACCTTGACCTGGTACACAGATTTGGAGCGATGGATATTATTTAACCAAGTTTAATTAAATTATCTTAATCCTTCCTTATGTTAACCGACACATCACCGTTAAACTATGACCATGACCTTTGAAGTACGAACCTCAGCGCTTTAGTACGCCACATAGTGTATTTCTGAGACAAATAACTGTGTCCGAAACAAACAGTCTCCCGAAGAGACATACAGTTTATCAATATATCACTCTATATCGAAACTAAAAGCAGAAAAAAACGACAAACAGACAAACGCCGGGACGATCATCCCCGAACTTCCGCTATATCCAACGAACTTTTAACATCCTATGAGATAGACCTAATTATAATAAAAACAGTTTTATTTGTGATAAAGTCACGATATTTGGGAAAAAATATCTCACGACCTTCGCTTATGTACGCGACTCGATTATCATAGACTGGTTAAACCAATAAAAAATACGGTGTTTGTTATTTAGAATGTTTAAGTTGGACCATGTACTATTTGCTAGATTAAAATAGACCCTTAAATGGGCTCGTTTTCGCCTAAACCCCACTAATTACATCCGTCTGAGAATGAGAAACATACATCGCCCTGCAGGGCCAACCCTCGTTCGTTAATCAGTTTCCAATTAAGCTTCAATCGGAACTGCCTCGTCGGATTCCGTCACTATTACCGAGTACGGAAATTGGCGAAGAGTTCCGATCGCTAATAGCTTACACCAAGTAGACTGGTACCCGGTACGCAGTATAGTCTACTGGTCACCGAAATCAAGTTAGGCCGGGAGTATAGGGTATACATCCGTGCATTTAGTTTTTGATTTTCCTGAAAATGTACAAAATGTAAATACCTGTCCAGGCGAATGAACGGATGGACGGAAGAACGAACGGACGAACGAACGGGCGGATTTAGGGGCGGAAGAATAGATATCAACTTACGCAGTCTGGATACATATTCCGAAGTCCAGTCGTTATTTGAATTCTCTGGGACCTCTAATCGTACCCAGAAACAATATTTGTCTATTACTTCTTCGGCTGTGTCTGGTCTGTTTTCCAAAACTGAAATGGAAAATAAACTATTTCAAAATACTATTAATTACAAGTTTCTCAAACCAGGATTTCAAAATTTCTTGGATTTCATAAAGGTGAGGTTGTTTTTTGAAGACAGTAACATACGACATTTGAGAAAAATATTCCAAATATGGTATCACAAAGATGGCATCACAAAGATGATGGTATCACAAAGATGGTATCACAAAGATTATTCCAGAATTGCTTTATTGGCTGGACAGGACCCTGTTAGTGAGTAAGTCAAGAAACATCAAACCAACAAATGCTATATATAGTGGGTAGGTAGGAAACATCAAACCAACAAATGCTATATATAGTGGGTAGGTAGGAAACATCAAATTAACAAATGCTATATATAGTGGGTAGGTAGAGAAACATCAAACCAACAAATGCTATCTATAATGGGTAGGAATAGAAACATCCGACCAACAACTGCTATATATAGTGGGTAGGTATAGACAAACATCAGACCAACAACTGCTATATATAGTGGGTAGGTAGAAAAATATCAAACCAACAACTGCTATATATAGTGGGTAGGTAGAGAAACATCAAACCAACAACTGCTATATATATTGGGTAGGTGGAGAAAAATTAAACCAACAACTGCTATATATAGTGGGTAGGTGGAGAAACATAAAACAAACAACTGCTATATATAGTGGGTAGGTGGAGAAACATCAAACCACCAAATGCTATATATAGTGGGTAGGTAGAGAAACATCAAACCAACAACTGCTATTATAGTGGGTAGGTAGAGAAACATCAAACCAACACATGCTAGGTGTTTTATGTTTATCACAGCAAGATGCAGCTGCATGTGTATTATAATATAATAGTATCTACTTGTTAAGGATAGTCGTATATATGCATGTGTTATACACTCTTATTTCATTGGTTAAAACGCATCATGACTATTCTATAATCAATATTCGCAACTCGCGGATGACTGACGACGTTCACGCTTGTACCTTACGGCGAAAATAAAGGTGGCCCATATCGACGGAAGAAGAAAGAAGTAAAGAAATTCGTTTTAAAATTGTTAACAAGATACAAATATATGGCTGGATTTTACCCAACGTTAACGTGTATCCTATAAGCATGTGTCGGCAACGTTTACACTCCAAGGCCACACTTACAATATCTTAGTTTGTCCAAACTCCACCTTATATTTTCAGGTTGGTAAGTAGGTAGGTAGGTAGGTAGGGAAAGTCTTCTTGTTTTGTTCTACAATGAGGGACGGTATAAAATGCGGGTCCGACAGGATACGACAGAAAAATCATAAATTTTACTGAAAAACGTTTGGAATCTGGCCGATTTTCTGGACCTGTCGCGTTCGGGCAAATCGACATATTTTTTTATTATTGTCGAATTATTAACAGAAAGAATTAATTTAATCTTATAAGAAGGTGACATCGTTTCATTAGCATAATACTACAGCCAATGTACAAAACCATGCATGACCAGCGTGTTAAAAAAAATCTTTACAAAAGTAAAGTTTGATAAAGCATCATCAAAATAAACTGACCAATCAGTGACAAGAAGTTTGACACACCTCTAAATTCTGGTAGATGATAGACTCGGTCTTTATCCTAGATTGTCAACCAAGTTTACCGTCTAAACTAAGGTATTTACAGTGTGATTATTTTAAAACCCTGTATATTCACGCACATTTATGCAAATTGATTCAATATATACTTAACGCCATTAAAAGTGCAAGTTTTTTTATTTTGTGTTTATTTTTAATGGTCTCCAAGATCAATTGCATAATTCCGATTTTACTTCTTTCAATACGTTTGATCGATCACCAGATTTATAGGGAATGTGGATAATTTCTAAGTAATATTTATAGCATAATGTTTCGAGTATATGCAATTTATACTGCTTCTCGAGGGCCGCAGGCCCGAGAGTGCAGTATAACTCGCATACGAGAAAAATATGCTATACATGTTTTGTACCTTAGCCATTCAATGCCGGTAATTGACATTTTGATTGACAGGTTGTGTGTAAACATTACAACTACGCGCGTGTAAAATGGAGTAGGCCATGGTATAACTTCCGAATCCGTCATTTATAGCACGGCTGAAATATACCGGCATGTATAGTACGGTTTAAGTTCAGACCTTCAGGTTTATGCATTAAAAGCCGAAAATTAGAGTCTATACTCGATAAAGTATGGAATATTTCACAATAACCGAAAATTATACCGAGGCAGACTATGGTATAATTTTCGGCTTTTTAATGCAACAGGTTAAAGCAGATATATCATTGATATTCTCTTTTTTTATGTGTAGCGTAAATTATACCTCGACTACGTCTCGTGCAGTTAATTCAAAGGGAAAGGTCACCAAACTATGGTATAATTTACGCTACACATAAAACACGAGACTATCAATGATATATCTATAACATATTATAAGCTATTCTGCACTTGAAGATGACACAGACGTATGTGTGCTCAGTGTCTATATGCATACTCGTAACAAAAGGCCGACACCGCCTACATGCACATTCGTATGAATAGCACTTAAGACTCTCCATATGTGTAAGAGTATATTTGCATGTGTCATGTTTAATTAATTTATCCATAAAGTCGTGAACATTATATTACATGCTTTTAAAAAGAAATACTATAATAGTTTAAATGATAAACGTTAAACCACAGCGTATACATTGTAACCCGTAACCCGCTAAGCACGAATAAAATAGCCGTTGCCATAATCATGGTTTACAATGTTCGCTGCTGATCAGCCACTGTCCCCAAAATACCCCTTTGTCACATAAATGGAATGGTCTTAATTCAAATAAGAACAGTCCATTATATATATGTAGCGGGTTAAAGGTTAAAAGCTAGTGTATACATATGCGATTTATACTGCTTATCGAGGGTCGTAATTACTGCTTCTCGAGGGCCGTAATTTTCGTAATTCTAAAGACCCGTGCTGTAACTGCCCGTTTTATTTATAACCATTAGAGCTATGGTACAAAACATGTATAGCATGTTTTTTTCTCGTATATATATGCGATCTACTGCACTCTCTTGAGAAGCGTTATAATATAAAAGTGTACTTTATATCGATTCTTACGGATGGCGGCAGGTATACAGTACTGGTTCTACCCAGGAGTAATGGGGTGGTCTGCCTCTACCATAAAAAAAATTCGACCGTCATATTTGGCCTAGCTAAAAATGACAAAACACCATTCAAACAAACACAAATTGCATATATTCGACAACTGGTGGAATAAAATATTACATAACAACAAAAGACAGGTGTCACGGCAACCCTATACGTGCATATCAAATGTCGTCAATGTAATACAATACAGCTTAAAATCGCATGTTGAAAAATATATCCAATACGGACAAATATGTATGGGTTGGGCAACACAAAATAGAACATAGTGATGACTTATACAATACCGCCGTCTATGTGTATTCATGCAAGGAATTGCACGTGTGCTATATCGAGGAGCTGCACGTGTCCTATATTTTTTCACGTGTGCTATAGTTATATAGGACAACTTTAAATTAGTGATGGTTTGATGTGTCCCAGCTACCTATCCACTTGTTTAAATATATATATATATGTTATTTTTTAGCTGATATCTATAGAATATTGTTTTCCTGAATTTCAGAAGATTCTTACTGTCTTTAGACGAACACATTTCAGAAAGGTCTAAGTACGAGTCAACTATAGTCGTTGCAAAACAAACACCCCACCCACTCCCACCACCCCGAATATCCGTGAACCAAAACTTCAGTGAAATGCCATTTAGATTAAACAACGCTGTTCGCATTAGATAGTATTTGTTCAATTAATCAACAACAAAAATAAATGAACAAAAAACAAACGTGTTAAATTGTCTTTTTCATTACAACCATTCATGAAGGGGTATTCTGGCACGCATGTTCCATGCAACTATTGCTAGGGAAATTGCGTGACATTGTATAATTTAAAACTCTTTTTTCAGTCAACTCTTCGTTCGTTATTTATGTAGCGTTAAGCATACGTTAAACCAATGAACAATGTATATAATCTAGTTAACATAATATAAATAGTGCTTCATTAAAACATACAACTGGTCTGTAGTTGCAATTATTTTAAACAGTTTACCTCAATTACTTACTATGAGAACAATTTAACATAACTTCAGTTGAACGAAATATAAGGTACATATTGAAAACCCATAAGGCCAAACAAAAAAAATAGGTGTGGTTCAGGTAACACTGGCAAAAAAATAGGGTAGGTAGGTAGGCTTTTTTTTTCTTTTCTTTTTTTCTCAATAATGAATTAAATTCTGATAATGAATTTAATATGTTAATTATATACCTTGAGTTCGATTTTTTTGCATTATCAACAAATATATATATATATATTTTTTTTTTTTAATTTTGCATAAAAAGTTTTAGGGTCGGCCCTTTAAAATAGGGTCGGTCGGGTTATCGGAACCACACCTATTTTTTTTATTTGGCCCAGACAGATTTATTTTTATAGATGATTTAGCCTTTACAATATGATGACTTAATATCTTGATAACGATTAATAGACCGATGATTAATAAACCGGTGACGGTAAGCTGTATATAGAGGATTTTGAAAGATTAACATATATAAGTAATAGATAGAGTGTGGTTTCACTGAGTTGGTTAATTTAATCATCGAGATGGGCGTAGCCCTTCGAGGTGTTTAAATTAACCAACGAGATGAAATCATACTCTTATTTGTTTTGTTGCATGCCCATATCAGCTCCCTGCCATACTACGCCCATCTCGATGTTTAAATTAACCAACTCAACGAAACCATACTCTATTACTTCTAACAGTTACTGTTATTCTAACTGTTATTCTCACAGTTAGTCTGACAGGTCTTATTTTCAATTAAACGATATACACCGCTGCTATTACAAAGAGAATTTTCATTGACCATGTTACAACATGTGAATATGTATGTATGTGTGTATGGTGTTTAAAGTCGACTTTTACCACACTGAAATAGATCGCCGTACAAACATGATACCACACCCAGTCGCATTATTCTGACACCGGGAACGATCAGTCCTTGCACTTTCCTGTATAAGCTGAACGTCAAGCAAGGAGTTTTGAAGTCGTTGGTTTGACCCAGTCGGGGATTGAACACGCGACCTCCAGCAGGCGAGGTGAACGATCTTCTAAGCCACCGCCGCGTTAATTTTCATGTGGAACACATTTATAAATTATAGCTTGCATGACAGTTGGAGTTGACACAAACATCTTGTTCGTCAACTTCTCACATAAATCACTGTTATACTACCATTATTACTGTATGAGTGATTTTTGAATCAAATTCCTCATATCCACAAGGCATACAATACACCGTGTACAATACCTGCCTCATCTATAGAAAGTTGTAGTAACCCACGCGAGTTCACACATTTAGTTGTTAAACTATTCGTCCAGGGAGAGTTTATTTAAAACGGACGATCGAAAAACAAACACCAACATATGGCCACATTTTCGTAAACCAGAACTGGACTCGCGAACCGAACGACCAGAATACCGTACTACTAATAGTCCAGAATGTAACTAGGCCGGGATACATACCGTACTACTAATAGTCCAGCATGTAACTAGGCCGGGATACATACCGTACTACTAATAGTCCAGCATGTAACTAGGCCGGGGTAAGCTTAAGCCTAATTCTGAAAATCAAAGAAAGTGTGACCTACCGGCCAGAAAACAAGTAGGATATTCAGGTATATTTATGTTTTCATTGTTTCCATCTCGCCCTGAGAACATATTTACCTCGTATTATATTATTTTCTTCAGTAACAATATGTAGTGGTCGAAGGTTTTAGGTTTAGGGTAAACACGCCTATTTTTTTTGTGTTATTTACACCAGGATAAAAACGAGAATTTGGATTCCTCTGTTCTTCACAATCAAAGGAAACAAGGAAATAACTGCACATGACCTAAACGTTCATCCGTGTGCATTCAGTCGGATATGGACACCGTTAATTGAGAAAGAAAAAATACCTTACGCAGACACCCATGGACATTCCTGTATAATGAGATGTACATGTAGTTCTTTGTGTGTGGCACCCGTAGTTTGTGGCACAAAACCGACATTTTCAGCAATTCATTTGAGTTATAAATGCTGATCAAATGTAGTTTATATGGCAGTGAGTATACCATATTGCGAATTAACAACCTCGTAGTAACTTTCTCATGGACACAGTGCTATGATTACACCATATCTTGTAACATCTGCGTTACTTGCTCAATGTTACAGCACAGTGATTTGATTATATCTCGAAATATCAACCACGTGTAACGTTCTCATGGACACAGAGCAGTGGTTACTAGTAAATACATACCACATATATCGTGGTAACGTTCTCGAGTGTTCGTGAATACTGACCGGTTGTTATAACATATCTCGGATTGGCATTGCTCAAGGAGATTATGGCAGTGAGTGAGAACCATAGTAAGAACTCGCAACCTCATACATAACCTGCTAAACGTTACAGCACCGTGATTAGACCTTATAGCTGAAGCTCGCAACCGGCTTGTAACTTGGAATTATACGTACAACGCCCCAATTGACGTAACTTGCTCCAAGCCACTGTGCATTGATAATAAGCCGAGTACAAAGCCCGGACTCGAAATCTTCACGTAACTTGCTTCAAGTCACAGCCCAGGAATTAGACCATACAGATGGAGCTTGCAACATGGTTGTAACTAGGAACTGTACGTGCCAGGCCCCAACTGACGTAACTTGCTCCAAGTCACAGCTCAGTAATTATATCATGCAGATGGAGCTCGCAACATGGTTGTAACTAGGAACTGTACGTGCCAGGCCCCAACTGACGTAACTTGCTCCAAGTCACAGCACAGTAATTAGATCATGCAGATGGAGCTTGCAACATGGTTGAAACTAGGAACTGTACGTTCCAGGCCCCAACTGACGTAACTTGCTCCAAGTCACAGCTCAGTAATTAGATCATGCAGATGGAGCTCGCAACATGGTTGTAACTAGGCACTGTACGTGCCAGGCCCCAACTGACGTGACTTGCTCCAAGTCACAGCTCAGTAATTAGATCATGCAATTGGAGCTCGCAACATGGTTGTAACTATGAACTATACGTGCCAGGCCCCAACTGACGTAACTTGCTCCAAGTCACAGCCCAGTAATTAGACCATACAGATGGAGCTCGCAACATGGTTGTAACTAGGAACTATACGTGCCAGGCCCCAACTGACGTAACTTGCTCCAAGTCACAGCCCAGTAATTAGACCATACAGATGGAGCTCGCAACATGGTTGTAACTAGGAACTATACGTGCCAGGCCCCAACTGACGTAACTTGCTCCAAGTCACAGCACAGTAATCAAACAAAATATTTTAAATGCATAGCTACCGCCCTCTGAAAAGCATACTTCAGTAAAGAGTCTGGTCACTTATGTTTAAATGATTTCAAAATCGAGATGAAATATAATACGAGAGGTACTCAACATTTTGAAGGTGTCACTGTGTCTGCATTTCGTTTAGCAAAAAGCATATATAATTATTCAATATGTGTTTGTATAACCGGCATTACCTGGTTTGTAATACAATATACTCCGTATTAACTAGTGGACTGAATTGAACTGTTGCTTAAAGCTACAGACCATATATTTAAATCGATTTCTTCGTTGTAGGCGTGTCTTTCTTTGTAACTTCATGTTCACCAGCTCATGGCGAAATCAGGTATTTAAGCAATCTAATTTAGCGCAGGACATCATTAAGTCCAGACTCTATTATACCTATACCTTTATGATATCCTATTGGTTATAAGGTGGAGGGACTATAAACCTTAGAACCTATAAACCTTGGAACTTCACACACACGCAGGACTTCATTTACTTAATATACATCGAGTAGTACACATCGTACAGGTAGCATTATAATTTGTAGAAGAAAAAAAGCTTGCCTATTTAGTGCTTAAAGTGCTACAACGTACCAACAAATATCCGTGGCCTAGTGCTTAGATCTACATAAACAGGAACAAATAAAAGCGAAACGTTACTGGTTCAAATCCCGTTCCGGGCAGCTATTTCTTTTTTATGAAATATAATCGGAAGCCGTATATTGATCGATGTTACCTGCACGAAGGCTAGATAACTCGTGATATTTTACGACGATACGTTTTTCTTTACCCTCGGCTTATCGCACTTGACCTTTTTGGAGAGCTTTTCCGCAGAAGATTACGATGCAGTAGAGCCCAAGTAGAGTGGTAGCCGATTCCTCTCGTCAAGAAAAGTAGATTAGAGGAGGACAGACATCAAGAAGATTAGAGTTGAAGATTCCCATCTGAGATGAGTATGTATCCATAGTAGATAAGAGTTGTAGAATTCTCGAAGAAGAGTAAAGTTGAAATTGCAGATTTTGTTCAATAGGATTGCCTGCAGAATTGTGACTATGTCAATCAGATTGCCGGCTCGAAATTGTCTCAGCCAATCAGGAAACAGATGATTAGAAGTTGACAGTAGGTCAATCCCATTACTCGTGGAGTCCGTGTTGGTGGATTTGTGCGTGGTGATGGCTTCTTCGGTATTCATACTGGCCGTCGCAATAGTAGCTACCAAATGCCAATGGGCCGTCCATCCGTGGTGGTGCTGCATCCGTCGAAGGTCTCCATTGTCACACCGGGAACTCAGGTGACAGTTGGCATCTCGTCGAATCTAGCGTCGTCAAGTTCAGTAGAATTCTAAGCGTCCCTCTATAGGACCAGGATAAAAATGGGATAAAAACGTATGTATATTTGAGGCAGGTAATGTCTGACCTCCCCATGGCTTTGATTCCAGACAGAGGCACGCCTTGCGGTGTCACATGGTTCCTGACAGCCGCAACACATCCTGTCTGTTCTGTTCGGTGGTCTGAACTGGAATCGAGTGATATTTTACGCATCGATTCTGACTTATATACCGACTACTTCACCCGTGACTGGTTCATATTCATTCAGTTAGTGCTTGTTTATGTATAGCGTCTGTAGCTTTAACGACGCATCACTAAAGTGACAATATTTAAAGTTCGCTCTAATCAGTGTTCGCAGGATTCAAAGTATTCCGTGCTATCCACTGAGTAATGCACATTTCTCATGTACTGCTGAATACACAACATATAAGAATAACACATATATAGCTCGAACTCGCAAACTCGTTGTTGCATGGTAAAAGCATGATAAAAGCACGCGACTTTTATTAAGAGCACATGCAGCTCTTCTACATATATATAAGCATTCGACAGACATATATGTTATATTTGCAGTAAAAACAGAGCATATTAAATGAGTGCTGCCTTAGAAATGTTGACACGTCGTCAGCTAAATAGTAGATGGAGTTTTAAAAAATCGACACATGCATAACTTAGCTTTTTCATGTTCTGTTCGTGTCTATTTCCACCCAGTTGGGATCATGTTACACAAAAAAGGAGTATACATGACACTCGCCCATCCAATCGTAACAATGACACATTGTTTAGATACCTGTTCGGAGTTTAATGGTCGCGTTACATCTAAACTTTGTCAGATATTTCGTACATGTATCACTCAAAAGAAACGTTTTACTAGATTTTTATCATTATTAATCTTAATTACACATTTCTGTCAATTAAACAAACGACAAAGCCTTTTGTTTGTGTGTGCTCATATTCATTTGTATACAACTTGAATTTTTGTGTTTTTGCGCATGTGGGCTTTCGGCATGTTTATTTATGTCAAATTGTGGTGGCCACGCCTCAAATACTACGCATTTTTCTGTGACTGTTAAATGGCAATATCACCATGCTTGTTGACAGAGGTTTGGGAAACGTAATGACAATGCCACTCACATCGTGTATTTGTTTTCATTCTTTCCTGCTTTTAAATGTTTCATTTTTGAAGGTCAATAAAGACTCAGTATAACATGGCACAACTGATGCTCTTTATCTAAACATGTTTCGAGAACATAGCCGCACAACTGATGCTCTTTATCTAAACATGTTTCATGCTCTTTATCTAAACATGTTTCATGCTCTTTATCTAAACATGTTTCGAGAACATAGCCGCACAACTGATGCTCTTTATCTAAACATGTTTCGAGAACATAGCTCGTTTCACAATTTCCAGACAACCAGTTTAACTGTAAATTGTCGTCTCTATAAAAACTACCTTTCACAAAAATCAAGATTTTGAAAAGTGATATTTTGCCGTTTAAACATGCTCAGCTCTGAATCCGGATCGTTTGACCTCAATATTTATGGTATTGGTTCCTAATACCGGATATTTCGTTTTGAAAGATCAGTTTTGAAAGATCAGTTTTGAAAGATCAACCATCTAATGCAATCCATGGGCTCAAAGATTCCTTTGTGTCAGGCCGTCAACCGGGTGTTGAGTGAATCCCTTGGGAAGTGCAATAACCAGACTCCAGAGGAATGCGTTTGATAGTAAGAGTGGGGTAATCCCGGATGCCGCTGCGTACCCCTTATCCACATGGGTGCTGCTATAAATACGTGGTAAATAAGCAGTTAGTAAGGCCGCAGTCCAGATTCTACTGTATCTATACCTTAAGGTCGTCCTATTGGTTAAAAGGCGGAGGGACTATAAACCTTAGAACTACACACATACAATTAGTGAGGCCCTTCCAAATGTTAATTGTTTCCTGGATACCTTAAAGTAACGGTAAATATTCCTCAAATCCTCAAATGTATGGTTTTTTTTCTTTTAGGACAATGTTCACTAGCATAAGGCATTTCATCCCAGTACCCTTTAAATTATTCGCAATGTTCCACAGATCCCTAAAAATAATTGGCCATGTTCCCCAGATCCACACAACCACTGTGAGGGTCTCATTAGTCCTAGTTTTCTCTTAAAGGTCAATAAACTGGCCCCGTCGTTATTCAGGTAGTATAGCAGTAAACTAGTTAACTTCATGCCTTGTGTGTGCATGCGCACGCTCCAATTTTTGCATTTTTCAAAAAGCGTTTAGAACTTTTTTTTTCTTTCTTTATACATCCCAACACATTCATGTCTTTATACATCCCAGCAATCATGCGAGGGTTTTGTGAAGGTTCTGCTGTACCATAAAACACCAAAGACTTTGACAGTTATGGCTGCGTTGGTATAGTGGATAGCACGCTCGACTCTGAATCCGGGTACAACAGGTTCGAGATCACTAGCGCCACTAGGTTACTTCAGTGTGTTGAGGCAAGACTCTTCACCTAGCAGGGACGATAACCGGTTGGTCCCGTCTTTTCACCAGCCATATTTCTTCGATAGTAATTCCCGGATTCCTATGTTTCCTTACTCCGTCTCCGTGTGGCTTTAAAATGCCATACTCATGTATAACATTAGCTGATGAGCCCTTTAACGACAATTCAACGTTTAAGTGAGAGAGTGTCGATTCTTACAGCTGACGGAAGGTATACAGTACTCGTTCTACCCATGAAACATGGGATGATCTGGCTCAAGGATTTATACAATAAAATAAAAGTATATAAGTATAAATACTTGTCTGGATCTACCACATAAAAAGAAGAAGAAAATACCGTCATATATGGCCTAACATGTGCTAAAATTGACGTAAAGCACCATTCAAACAAACACATCAACTTTGACAGTTACGAAAGTAGCCGTCATCATCTTGTACTTGAAGGATAACTGACGTGAAAACCTCACGGCAGAGAAACAATCCGATTATGTTAGTACATGGTGTTTGACAGCTACATTAATGTACCCGATTGATATATCAATAGTAGAATAGCCAAAGGGGTATTAATGACGTAATCGATCAAATCTACAATACATAGTCGTGAAAAATGGAGAAACAAAAACCATGTCCATATTAACATTTAACATCACACCTTAATGTATACATGAGAAAACACGATAGATATATACTGTATCGATCTGCGCAATCTCTGCTACTGTATAGAATGAAAAACCGGTTATAAATACATGTACGTAGGTACCTGAAAATAGATTTGTAAAGACTTAGTCGCCATTTTAAAACAGTATACAGTATGCTATTCAGTAAGGTCGTTAAACTATCTTTCTTTTGAGTCATTAATAAGGCGTTTCCAATAATATAAATTGGAATACACACTTTTGTCTATGTGAATCCCCAATGAGTAAACTCATACGGGTGTGGCGCAGATCGTGACGAAAAGTGACAAGAAATGTTTCGCTATACTTACACAATGTATCGTTGCCCGGATAACACTCCCTGAACAGTCCCCTGTTTCGGGAATGGGTGTACCTTGCCATGACCAAGTCCGCATTGGATGCGCTCCTCGTTGCTGCTGATAATTTGCTCCTGTTAACATCTAATTCCAGCCAGAAATCGGTGGCAAACGAAATGGCTAATAACACTAAAACGATAGGTCCTAGAATCGTCGCTGCCACCAAAGCACAGGTTCCACAAGAACTTCTCCCCATCTTGGTAAATTTCTAAACAGTCCTGCTATATTTACGATACACACTCCGAACAGATGGTACACCCAAATAAATTCAGTACCACTATATACGAAATCGAAAAACCAGTGACCAGGTAAGCAGCGTATGTTTACACAAAATGATCGACAAGCGTAGACGACATACTCGTTTCACGATTCGGTGATTTTTCAACAAAAGCTTTTATGGGAATACACGGTTAAACTTGAAGGTAAAATAGTAACAAATCCCGATCCACTGAGTAAGTTTACTGGTGAATCGACGACACCCGATACCGGATACCTTTGTAAATGATGGAGAGGATGAAATTGATAGCCGACGGAGACTTAGCAAATAATTGCAATTGATTTCTGATAGAATACCACGGCCTCGTTCTTTAATCAGGCTCTCAATCTATTCATGTACTATAGTTACGCTTAGATTCCTTGTCCAAGCTGAGGATACAGGTGATGAAAACTAGATCAACAAGAAATCGGCAGAACCGATGGATGCTCCCCGAATAAAGGTACACGTGTGAACATGTGAATTACAATCGGATGAAAAATGTAGGAGTTGAGCGGTCAAGCTTTATACTTGAAAGAGTTCCTTAACTTCGCCAAAAAAAAGAGAAGAAAATCGAGTAGAACGTCCTGATAATATGTGTTACCAGACATCATACTGATACTTCCTACCAAGTTTCATGAAATCCAGATGAAAAATGTAGGAGTTGCAGAAATGCTTTACACTTGAAAAACTTCAAAGTTCCGTAACTCCGCCAAAAATTATTAAACTAGAACGCCCTGACAATATGCGCTACTAGACATCCAGATACTTCCTAGTATCCTATTATAAAATTCAAGAAAATCGGATGAAAAATATAGGAGTTGAGCGGACAAGCTTTAGATTCGAAAAACGTCAAAGTCCCGTAACTCCGCCAAAAATCATTTAACCGGAATGTCCTGACAATATGCATTACAAGACATCATACTGATACTTCCTATGAAGCTTCGCGACAATCGGAAGGAAAATGTAGACGGAGATGAACGGACAAGATTAAGATTCGAAAAACGTCAAAGTCCCGTTACTCTGCTAAAAATCTTTCAACCGGAACGTCATGACAACATGCGCTATTAGACATCATACTGATACTTCCTGTGAAGTTTCATGAACATCGGATGAAATACATAGCAGGAGTTGAGCGGACAAGAAAGCGGGATGGACGGACATACGGACATACATGATGGCACGAACTATAGGCTCCCACGAAAATATTGCTATTTTCTGGAGAGAGAAAATCATGTGAGTATGAAATACATCAGGTGAGTTTAACGAGAAGTACTTTAAACTCACCAAATTATTTTCATACCCAATTGAAAGATCGAACGATCGAATTCAATCCCTATATTATATTAATAAGTGGTCTTTTAAATGAGTCGGCCTACTGTTGGAACATCGACGTTGCCAACATTGTGATATTTTTATATCGTACCGCAACAGTAGAGTGCTCGCTTCTCCCTCTTCGTCACGACCGAGCCACTTACGGCAATTAGCACGAGAACGTCAAGACTACGTGCACGGACGCCGCCCTAACAGTATATGTGTTTGTTTATGATTCATTTAAGGACACATTTTGAGCCTATTGTATTTGGGGGGGGGGGGGGGGGGGGGGGGGTGGGGGGGGGGGGGAGAGAGAATTTCTATAGGTAACTATAAATCGCTGTTAGAAATACATTTGCACAAGAAAATTGAGATTATTAGTGTTTTGTCAAAGGATGAGGCCCGTCCCATAAAGAGTGTATACGGTAATAATGTAGTAAAAAGTATAACCGTTTTGCATTTTATGTGCACTTGTATATATGTTAAAACAACTATGTATAGATGGATTTTTTTAAAAGACCCGTGTTAACAATTAATAGTTTTTGTATTTTTAGCACAATATACTCTATTATCAATTACTTCTCTGCCATTTTTTAGTAAATCTCAAATGCAAGAAACTCACCGGGACTTCAAAATTCAAAAATCGTTGTCATCTGTCAGTGTTTTTGATCACCTGAGCCGAAGGCTCAATGTGATGTTTTGGAATCACTCTTCGTCCGTCGTCCGTCCGTTGTCTGTCCGACGTCCGTCGTCGTCGTTATCTTTTGCTTCTGACGACTTTTTCTCAGAAACCGTTTGTCGGAATTCAATCAAATCTTATATGAATTCATTAAACTGGATTTTATAGTTGCACCAACAGCTAAGGTCATTTGGCGACATTTCAGCTTTTTATTGGTGGAGAAAGACCCCAGGTGCAAACCCGGGCATTTTTTCGTGCACGGGCGCTCACCTGAGTATAACCACCGACGTTCCGCAAGCAAGCTGGATAGCTTGATACTCATACTTAACAGTCCTGGCCCCATGGGGAATCGAACAAACAGCGGTGAGGGACATGTGATTTCAAGTCTGAGACCACTCGACCACGGACAACCCCAAGTTTATGTGAAGCATCATTATATGTTTGTTCGAATGGTGCACCTGAGGTCATAAATGCCCAACGCAATGGGGCTTATCCGTTTCATTTAACAAATCTTAAAAAATCGTCTGCAAAAATACAAGATATAGATCTGTGATATTTTGCATGTAACATCGTCTTATGGTCCTCTAACTAGTTTGTTCTAATGGTGACCCTGAGGTCAAATTTGGACCCGCCCCAGTGGTCACATATTAAACATAGACTTATATAGGGAAACACTTCAACAATATTCATCTCTGAAACTACAATAGCCAGAGGTTTAATATTTTGCATTTACCTTAAGGTTATGGTCATCTACCAAGTTTGTTCAAATCGTGACTCTGTGGTCAGATTTGAACATTTCCTGTTCTGCTTCCTTTTAGTGTATTTATATTCATTCATTCATAACCTTTCCTTATTCAAAATGAATCCGTACGGAACTCTATTATGCTCATGATAAGATTTTTCAAAAAGGGGAGATAATTAAAAAAGTAGTGAAGCTAGAGTTATGGTTCCTATGAACTGCACTCCGTCTCATTATCCTTATCATTCACAGGAACTTTATTCAAGCATACTTTTTGAGTTATGCTCCGGACAAAAAGCGCATGGACGCACGGACGCACATACGGACGGACGGAAAAAGCGGCGACTATATGCTCCCCCATAATAAACAATCTAGTGTTTTTTTTAGTTACAATATATCTTATATCAAAAACTAAGGTAATAGTAAATGAAAAGAAAAAAACTGTGATGGGCCTCAATATAATGTCTCTGTGGTAATCAGTCAGCGAGAAGTAAGCAGTTAAAAAGCATGCTATCCATGACTTTTCAACGACTACAATCAGCTGGGAAATGTGTCTTTAAGGAATGTAAATATATTGTTTCGTACATTTTTGCTAAAACATAACGAACACATGAACGACGTCAGAATATTGCACAGTTCCGTCACACTTTCGACAAAATGGTTGCCAACACTCGATATGTTTACCTCAGATATGCTATAGAAATATAGTACGTACTGAAATCGTCAAAATAAAATATAATAGTTTTAATGAAGGATGCTTAGGAACGCTTAAAGGATAGACTCCAATATACGGGACCGCCCGATTTACTTTTCCTCCCGACGGACGAAGCTAAACAATTATTGTTTGGGGTGCCGCTTGTTTCAGCCAAAGGTTTTTCTGCAGTAACTCGAGCAATTTCAGTTATATATCATTAGGAATGGCATTTTTAGTGGTAAATAAAACTACTTTACTTTTGAAAATCGGTTGAGAAATAAATATTTTACAGCCAAAATGATTTTTTGATGGGGCTTTTCCTATGTAAAATCCTTGTTGGTGACAGCAGAAAATTAAGAAATGTCAAATAACTTCAGTAATACTTTATATTTTGCTATAAAACTTTCAGGGTGTCTTAATTTACTAATATCCAACAATTTAAAACCATTTTTGGATAAAGATTCTAAAAATAAATATTTTTTAAAAATTTTCATGCAAAAACAACTTTCGCACATGAAAATTTTATTTCTCAACCGATTTTTAAAAGTAAGGTATTTTTATTTACACTAAATATGTCTGTTTCACTGATATACAACGTTTTTAGGTAGTAGACTAATTTTATCTTAAAAGTCCAAAAAAACTTTGGCTGAAACAAGCGCCCCAAACAATAGGTGTTT
This sequence comes from Cyrtodaria siliqua, assembly GCA_037043455.1. Lineage (NCBI taxonomy): Eukaryota > Metazoa > Mollusca > Bivalvia > Adapedonta > Hiatellidae > Cyrtodaria > Cyrtodaria siliqua. The sequence goes on along the minus strand of JAWPHD010001716.1, from coordinate 232,846 downwards.
TGCACATGGATACACCAAAGACACCCAGTGGCGCCGGTGAGGACCGAACCCGTGAACTACAGATTCAAGGTGAACCACGCTGTCCACTGAACCACGCCACGTAGACCTACCGACATTTGAAAATAACGTCTCCGTGGCCTAGGGGCTAACGAAGTTGCGTTGTAAACGTTTTCGCCTCTCATCACTGCGGGTTTCAATCCCACTGGGAGCTGAACTGGTAAGTGAGAAAGTGTCTATCCTCAGGATGGCGTGCGGTATACAGTACTGGGTCTACCCAGGAACAATGGGACGGTCTGCCTCTACCACCAAAATCGACCGTCATATATGGCCTAAAATGTGCAAAAAATGAAGTAAAACACCATTCAAACAAAACAAACAAATTAAAAGAACATACTGAACATAACGCCAGTCTGCCTGTCAATATAGGCTATTTACTAAAATTGCCACAGTTACTTCCCTAAACAAAAAAATCCTCAATATGTTTTTCAAAAACAGTTTGCTTTATAAATACATTAAATGGTTTGAAATGTATCATTCATCATTCGCCAAAATTACAGCTGAAATACATACTTGTTTACAAATAATGTGTTTACTTGAGCTTAAACAGCCGTTAACCTTCGGAATGGGCTTACTTGGGAATGAGCATATGAAGTTAGACATATAGAAACAATCCATTCGGTATTCATGTCCAAAATATTCGATACACAAAATGACATCGGATATGAATCTCGTATGTCCAAAATACTGACATTCGAGATTCTACACGAATCTCAAATGTTTGGGAAAAAAGACATTTCACACTCGATTTACAAAATTTCGTTTTCTTAATGTCCTAGAGAATTTGAATGGTTTTAAAACAAACAGTACGCTATTTGAATATTCGAACGTATAACACCTATAATTTGTCAGATTCTGTATTTGATATGACCGTTTTCTCGTAATATGTTGCAGAATTTAGGTAAATGAGGTACTTTTGGTGGTAATGTTCTCCACTAAAGCAGATTTAAATGTTAATGAACGCTATCCTCTTTGATTTAACATCTTGACTATGTACTTTCCAACAAACCGTCTTCGACCTCTAGGTCTACTTACTGTAAATCAACCGGATGTCGACTGGTGCAGTTCGAAAGTAGTTCTCTGTGAAAGAGTGCTAATCTGTTTTATTTTATAACTTTTTAGTGCAGTTTCCTGTTATTGTTTGTGCTCTGTTATTGTTTGTGCTCTGTTATTGTTTGTATTCTGGACATGGAAATGCAGGTCATCATGATTTTGACAATTTTAGATATAAATTTTAAAAGTGAAAGTAGAAAGGATATGCAATTGCATGGGGTTAAAACAATGTTGACCTTTGACCCGGTGTTATTGTACAGCTGAAGAAATCTCATATATATGCATTTGGCCATATTTTAAAGCACTGTGTCGAAGTTTTGCGGGAAAAAATCAATTAAAATTACTAAGAAAATTTAGTTAAAAACATGTAAAGTTCAAAAAGAAAGTAATTTTAAAAAAATCACCAATAAGGGAGATAACCGTATGCTTACCGGTCCGATTTTGCTGCTTATCGAGCTCGACCAAAATATTTGGGGCTTAAGCAATGTATCCAAGTCTGGTAAAACTTCAATTAAATTACTGGTTATTGAATATTTCACCAATTAAGGGCAATAACTCCAGGATTACTGGTGCAGTATAATTAGGCTGGTTATCGAAATTGACCGAGTTATTTTGTCAATACGTATTGTATTCAAGTCAAATAGAATAACTTAAGTTATTGAGCGGACACCAAATTTCTACCGTTTTCGCACTCGGTTGAACTTTAACCTACTTTATGACCTTAGATGGCCTGGCAATGACATCCGACCATGTGGTTGTTAGAATATTCCAATAATTATCATGGTATCCATGAACACTTCCACTAAAATTTCATTAACTAAATAAGCACTGTTATTGCTAATAGACCGCCAACTAATAATTCTTCAGCCTTCGCACAATACTGACTTTCAATCGAGTCTGCTACTTTTATCTCTTGTTTGTGGTTGTTGCTTCCAAAAGATCCACCTTTCAGTATTTATTATCATTCACACTTGATTTTGTTTAGTGCTGTGTGGCGGCCGTAAAAAGATGCCCCAACTACACATCAGATACATAGAGCTATTACTTACTGATCCTTTGAGATCATCAAACCCAATCTCGAATTTTAAGATTTTTACATATTTTTAAATATACTTATTAACCTCAATATCCTAGTTAACCTCCCAGGGCCACTAGAAACCACCGATTTGAAGACAAATAGTTAGCTGTAGGTTTTATTTATGCATAACCTTATTAACAATATTAAGAAAACGTCTTAAATCGATAGAAAAACATGTTTAAACAAATTGATAAAATGTGACTTAAGTTATGATATTGCTAAGAAGCTTTATGGATATGGGCCCTGACATTATGATATTAGTGGCATGCTTACTTTTTAGTTAGCTTGAGACTTTCGTCTTTTCGTCTGTTTTGCCTATTATTATAATTACGGCCGACTTTTTTTTTGCTTTTACTTCTTTGTCTCGTACATGTCTATCAACTTTTTTTCTCTTTTTCATAATGTTTTGTTTTTTTCAAATGTAAACATTGTGCCAATATGACAGTCCTTGGACCAATAACTGGACCAATATGAAATCTCTTAATTAATAACATCATAATATGGTTAAAGCTATTTAAATATAATTATAAGAATTGGGGTGGGGTTTGGGGTCGGAGGTGGTTGGGTTGTGGAATAAACAACAGGCATTTGATTTGTTCTTGCATTGATTTCCACAACACTTACTAGGAATATTGCCAAACCAATTTATGTTGGACTACTAGTATACATGTTTTGTATCTATAACCCGATCTTGCGTTTATTTTGCAATCAGCTCCAAAAATTCACGTGTATTGATTTCTAAATGTTTACCTTAATTCCTTTTTGCTATGACATACTCTGTGAGAAATATATATGTTTTGAATCTATAGCTCGATTTTGCGTTTATTTTGCAATCAGAAAAGTTACGTGTATTGATTTCTAAATGTATTATATATATATCTCTTTCAAAAACTATAATGTTCGAACAAGAAACAATTCTAGGACACGTAAAATGTCTTTCAATGATGTATAAAACATAAAAAGAGTCTATTCCTCCAGATGATAAAAAGAAAATCACCAAACTGAATTGAAGTCATAGCTCGGTCACAGAGATTACATTCCATTTATTCTATACTATTTACACTAGTCGACCGATTTTAAATGCAAATAAAACGTTTATTATTCCTCATAAGATGCTTAGATTTTGAAGACATTCTTTGAAGCGGTGACTGGTGTAATCCAAATCAAATTGATTATTTATTTTCAATTCTATTTGATGAATCTTTTAAAAATATGTTGATGAGTTTTCATACGATTTCATTTTTATTCAAAATTGAATATTCCATTTAAACGATATGAAGTGGTGTACGTACACGTTTGTAAGTGTTGTCTAATGTATATATGTGACATTATTTAAAGGGAGTACATCAGGATTTTTCTAGAGATCTTAAATTATTAAAATGTTCCAATTCTTGATAAAACACTTATATCAATCAAAATATGTTGTTCGAACCATATTGTTAAGATTTAAACTTCGAATACACTACATAGCTAGGACGGAATCGGGCGTAAAATGCTGAAATTAACCCTGGTGCGTAACCTATGATAGCACTTATTACTGTACAGAATGAATTTCCTTGTAAATAAGGGGTCATTTTTAGGATCATTTATTATGTTTAGGCGCTTTAAAATAGGAAATATCATTATTTGTCAATTTTAAGTCAGACCCCTAAACCCCTTTCAAAAGCCTTAAAGGGAGTACACTAATATCTTTTACAGGGAATGGGACGGACTGCTGGGCGTGAGCTCATACCTAGAGCCGTATTAATCCATGCTCAAGAGATGAGTATGCCCAAAATGTTTAAACATGCCTGCTTGAATAGCCCCTGATTTCTTAAAAAGGCAACCGCTTCGAACTTCATTCAACGCTTGAATCTGGCATGTTCATCTTTTAACCATTGGCATAGACTTCCCGTTAACCACAGTCTGGCATAGACTTCCCGTTAACCACAACCACAGTCTTGTGGTGTCTCACAACACAGTTCATTTTGCATTGCTCTACTATGTAGCAGGACCCCTCTGGACCACTGTAGAACTTGTGAAACTTGAAGTCTGTTGCTCGAAATATCCAGCAAAAAACACAGGGTTGACCAATTTGCATTTTTTTAAATATCAATAGTTTGAAGAGACCTCTTGAACTTACATGTTCAAGTGTATCACTACCCGGTATTAGATTCACAGATCTGGGCTCAGAAACATTCAGGTATATTCAAACAGGTATGAAATCATGAACTTGTCACATTCTTGTCACCTGCAACAAAAAAGGAGAAACTATTTGCACATTTTAAGAAATAAACAAGAACTGAATAACACAGATCTTTTAAGCGCCAGCAAGGGAAATAACTGTTTAGTGAGACCTATAGAGCGTCCGTCTTACATACGAGTGATCGTGGATTGTATGTGGTTTGACGTTCATTTAAAAACATATAGCAATCAGTCCAATAAAATATTGGGATTAGCAACAACTCCTATCATAATTGTCTCAATTGTTCCTTATAACTCATTATTTGAGAGGTACAAGTACTCTTTCGAACACTGCTGCCGTACCTTACAGTGACGTAGAAAGGTTTCAGATACTGGTGAGGCCAGTGGGGCCAAACTGAACATTTTTAGCTCACCTGAGCCGAAGTCTCAAAGTGAGCTATTGTGACCGCTTTTTGTCTGTCCGTCGTCGTCCGTCGTCCGTTGTCAGTCGTCGTCCGTTTGCTCTTGCATAAACAACTTCTCATTGGACAATTTTGACTAAATTTCACGTGGATGATACTGAGGTCAAATCATTCCAAAATTTTACAAATTAGGTCAATGCGCCATCCAAGATGGCCGCCATTACCATATATGGTCAAAACCTTAAAAAATCTCCTTCTCAAAATCTTCTTCCCAAAAACCGCTGAACATATTTTGAAAGCTTTTGTTTATAAATAATCGCCAACTCCTAAACTACAACAAAAGTTGTACAAACGAAGTTCCTAGGGTCAAAAAATGGCTGTGCCCCGGGTTTCCAACGTTTGTTACTAGTAGGCTGTGAGCTAATAGGAGAACCCCCCACCCCCACCCCCACCACGCCCCTCCCCCCTCTTACAGGGGGACTTTTGTAGGGTATGATTTTCTGAAAGAACATGCAGTAAGTTTCAAAATGGGACATATGTGCCATCTGAGCGTTGGGGCTTTAGTGAATTTTGAGGGAAAACACTGCGTTATATGGTGGGACACTTATCAAACTGAAGCAATAGAATGTTGCACAGCATACATATTCAAGTTTATCCTGACACTATATATAACATTTGTGCTCAAATATTTGCATTTTAGGGCAACATGTTGGATAAAATGACAAAAAATCACTGATTTCTGTAATTGGGGGTATTGGGTTAAAATATAGAAACAAATTTAATACAATTGAATAAGGACAAATTGTAAATTTTTTGGATAGACAAAGGTCCAATAATTAAGTCGAAAAAAGTCCCGAACCGTATGTTGCTTGAAAATGCCTTAATTTTTAGGCGAAAAATGTGTATTTTTGTCAAAAATCGACGGAGTCTGGAATTATTTTTGAAAATAGTTTTAACATAAACTTATCAAATTGAAGTAATATAATGTTGCACAGAATACATATTCAAGTGTTTCTTCTGAAATATGTTGGAAAAAAAGGACTAAAAACAATTATTTCTGCAATCCATTGGGGGTATTGGGTTAAAATCTAGAAAAATATATAATACCGGTACAATAGAAAAATAGACTGTAAGCTAGTAGGAGTAACCCTCACCCCAGGGGGAATTTTGTACACCCTATTTTTCTGAAAGCCCATTATGTGTAGAGCATTTTGGAACATGTACGTGTACCAACTGGCGACTTGGACTTTACCACGTCACCGGCATTTCGAACATGGTACATAGAGCTATATAAAGTATACGCTATAAATAGGGAAATAGCGTTGAGCGACCCTCTGCGTACGGCCACTGGGCCTACCCACAGATTTTGCGACACAACGGGACCGGTGGCCAGCCGTCGGCAAAGGTCCCCAGTACATGTGACACTCGCTCGCTAGTCCATATTAGGGGAAAGGCTATCCGAGTTCGAGTCTCGAACATGGCACATAGAGTTATAAACAGTTATATAGAAGGATATATAGCGTTGAACGACCTTCGGCTGACGGCCGCTGGGCCGGCTTACAGATTGGGTGACACAACGGACTAGTGGGCAGCCGTCGGCAAAGGTCCCGGCAACGCGTGGCATTCAATCGCTAGGCTGTATCAGGGGGGAGGCTACCGATGGCCGCTGGGCCGATCCACATATTTTGTGACACAACGGGATCGGTGGCCAGCCGTCGGCAAAAGGTCCCCGCTATGCGTGGTACTCGGTCCCAAGGCCTTATCGGAGTGAGGGCTACCCGAGTTCGAGTCTCGAACATGGCAAATAGAGCTATATGCAGTTATATAGAGGGAAATAGCGTTGAACGACCTTTTGTGACACAACGGGATCGGTGGCCAGCCGTCGGCAACGGTCCTCGCTACGCGTGGCACTCGTCCCTAGGTCGTATCAGGGGGAAGGCTACCTGAGTTCGGGTCTCGAACATGCCATCTAGAGCTATATAGTAAATAGCTTTGAGCGACCCGTTGGGCCAACCTACAGGTTTTGTGACACAACGGAAGCGGTGGTCAGCCGTCGGCAACGGTCCTCGCTCCGCGTGGCACTTAGTCCCTAGGTCGTATCAGGGGAAGGCTTCCCGAATTCGGGTCTCGAACATGGCACCTAGAGCTATATACAGTGTAGTTATATAGAGAGAAATAGCCTTGAGCGACCCATAGCCGACGGCCGCTGGGCCGACCCACAGGTTTTGTGACTCAACGCGAACGGTGCCCAGCCTCGGCAAATGTTCCCGCTACGCGTGGCATTCGGTCGCTAGACCGTATCGGGGGGAGGCCTACCTGAGTTTGGGCCTCGAACATGGCACCTAGAGCTATATACAGTATAATTATAGAGAAATAGCGTGAGCGACCCTCAGCCGACGGCTGCTGGGCCGACCTACAGATCTTGTGACACAACGGGACCATCTTGGATGCCATGTTTGATTTCTTTTTATTGTGTTACACCTAAATTTCGGCTAGTATACATATGCATATATTTATATTTGATGATCTGTCGCCATTGATATAAATGTATTTTGTAACTGTTGCTTATGCTGTTCATATGTATGAACCTAAGTGAATAAAGATTTGAATTGAATTTGAATATTATACACGGTCTAACAAACATTTTGATATATAGAAACCCTTACTTACAGACGAAAACCAGTTTTTACAGCAACCTATTTGCACTAAAAATAAGTTTTTTTGGTAATGAATGTGGTGTAACGTAAATTACAGAATAATTTCATTAAGTTTGAAGCGCTTCTCAACTTATATTAATAAAAGTAAATGTATTATGTTTTTTACATGGTTTTGATTTAATTTATATTCAACGTTTTTAAAGTACATCGACATTTTAATTGTAATGTAAGGTAACATAGTTTACATGCACGTTACTCACTGAAGGCCAACGCTCAGAATTGATGGCACACCTGTCTCATTTTATAACTTATTGTACGTTCTTTCAGAAAATCATACCCTACAAAATCCCCCATGCGGGAGTGGGGTCTACAGTAGTACATGATGTGTTGTATTTGTTCTGGAGGTTCTGTTATGTCATTTTTTAACAAATTCCTATAAGGTAGCTTGTTTGCTTATAAAAGCAAATAAAATGTCAGCGTGCCATGCAGTCCTTGGAAAAATGGCAATATCGCCAGGTGAGAGTAGAAATGTTCCATAGAAGAAAAACGGCACTTTTTTTCTCTCATCTGGCGATATGTCGTTGTAACATGTATGTTTAAATTAATTTTTGAAGAAAAAAATCCAGATATCGTTTATGTTTTATTAAAAACACATTTTCCTCCAACAAAATAAAGCAGCATTTACCGCCTTCTTATGGGGTTTCTGGTATATTATTGCACATTGGACTGCAGAAATGTTATAACAAAAAAAAATCCGTTCTTTCTTTCTATGCACTTTTAATTTTTTCCCAATACCTCTATGCATTACAGAAAACAGGGATTTTAGTCATTTTTTCAACATTTTGCCCTAAAATACAAATACTTGAGCATATATGTTATATCTGATACAATAAATGACTTGGATATGTATAGTGTGCAACATTTTATTACTTCAATTTGATAAGTTTATGTTCAAACTATTTTCCAAAGATAATTCCAGATTTCGTCGATGATTGACGGAAATACACATTTTGTCGCCTGAAAATTAAGGCAATGTTTTGAGTTCAGGACTTTTTTCTACTTAATTATTGGACCTTTGTCTATCCAAAATGTTACAATATGTCTTTATTCTATTGTATTAAATATTTTTTTCTAAATTTAAACCCAATACCCCAATGGATGACAGAAATCCAAATACCAATATTTGAGCGCATATGTTATATATGATGCCAGGAAAAACTTGAATATGTATGCTGTGCAACATTCTATTGCTTCAATTTGATAAGTTTATGTTCAAACTAATTTTAAAAAATAACTCCAGATTCCGGCGATTTTTGACAAAAATACACATTTTTCGCCCCAAAATTAAGTTATTTCCAAACAACATGCGGTTTGGAACTTTTTACTATTTAATCACTGGACCTTACCCTACCCAAAAAGTTTACAATATTTCTTTTTTCTATTGTATTAGATATATTTCTAATCTTTAGTTAAATACCCTCAATGTATTACAGAAATCAGCGATTTTATTCAATTGTTTAACATTTTTACCCAAAATCTCAATATTTGAGTATCGGATCCATACGTTATATGGTTGGACATGTAGAGATGCGTTCCGAGAAAGATTCCACCATTTCAAATAGGTTCTAATATATTCCATTATTTTTCTAAAATATAATTCCAGATTTCGGCGATTTTCGTCTAAAACGCAACTTTTCCCCCCAAAACTCACTAAAGCCCCAACGCTCAGAGGGCACACATGTCTTATTTTGAAGCTTAATGAATGTTCTTTCAGAAAATCATACCCTACAAAATTCCCCCTGGGAGGAGGGGGGTCTACAGCCAGCTCAAGAACTATCGGGAGACTGCACATGTTTTACATAGACTTATATAAGACATTTGTAAACGACATCTCCTGAGAAACCGCTTGACCAATTTTGACCATATTTCACGTGGACGATAATGAGGCCAATAAAATTATACAAATTAGGTCAATGCGCCATCCAAGATGGCCGCCTTTACCATATATGGTCAAAACTTTTAAAAATCTTCTTCTCAAGAACCACTGAACAGATTTTGACAGTTTTTGTTTATAAATTATCGCCAACTCCTAGACTACAAAAGGGTAAAAAATTGCTGTGCGCCGGGTTTCCAAAGTTTGTGTATGGAGATTTTGCATATTTTACATAGACTTATATAGGGCATCTTCTCAGAAACCGCGAGCCCAATTTTGACCGAATTTCATGTGGGCGATACTGAGGTCAAGGTCATAGAAAAGTATAGGAAAATCTTTAAAAGATCCTTAGGTCAATGATTTTCAAAGAAAATACTGTATTTTGCCTCATTAAGACGATAGGGCATCCAAGTTCGAAAACAAGCTATATCAAACCAAAATCACCAGAGTTATATACCCTTGAATTATTCAATTCATTTTGTATTCGATCTTTCCCAAACTTTGCCATATTGTTGCTATCAATGAGAGCCAGGCCAGCCAGATCGGAGCAGTAACATCGGAGTTATGGCCCTTTTTTAATATTTGGTAATGTACACTGGAAACCCCAGGGGTCGTGGGTTCAAATCTCACTGAAGGTGTATATTTTTTTTTCATAAGAAATCTTGGTTTGTGGGTTGAATATTTTTAATTATCTTTTCTTTTTTTTCTTGTTACTGATTTTTGTTGTTGTTTTTTTAAATAAATATATTTTTTTTTTTCTCATAAGAAACCTTGGTTCATTTTTCTTTAATTGGGAGCTTAGATGAATGGTGACCCTTGTGTCAAATTTGGCCCCACCCCAGGAGTCACTTGTTTTACACAGAGTTACATAGGGAAATACTGTTTAAAAAATCTTCTTCTCTGAAACTACCAGAGCCAGAGCTTATAGTCCTTTACAAAGTTTGTTCAAATGGTGACCTGGAGTCAAAGTTGGCCCTGTCCTCGGGGGTCACATGTTTTACATAGAATTATATAGGGACAAACTTTAAAACAAAATCTTCTTCTCTGAAATTACCAGAGCCAACGGTTTAATATTTTGTATCAAACTGTGACCCTTGGATCAAATTTGGCCCCGCCCCTGGTTCATATGTCAAACTTTGTTTGAGTGTGGCCCCGCCCCTAGTTTACATGTCAAACTTTGTTTGAGTGTTTATATTAACGGAAGTTGGATTTGTTTAAAGCTAGCCAAATTTGAGGCAAATACATCCCTCCCCCTATATCTTGGAAACTGGAGACACTTTATAAAATAAATAGTTTGATACTGCCATATATGACACACTATCCTTCTATCCCCCACCCCAACCACACCATATAACCAGTAGGGCGATACAGGCCCTCTTGGGTCTCTTGTTATTTATATTTGATCGCCAACTCTTATACTTTAAAAGTTGTACAAATGAAGTTTCTAGGGTAAAAAGTGGCTGCGCCCCGGGGTTTCCTATCCGTCAATTTCCATACAAGCATTCTCTGTAAATACGAAGAACCAAGTTTTGCAACTTTACCTGATGCCGTACAAAGTTTTCAATCTAATAATCAATTGCACTTGCTACTTTTTCCTCTTTGCAAAAATTATCAGGTGAGTGACTCAGGGCCATTTGGACCTCTTGTTTGATAACGTTTTTGTTTTTGTTTGTTCACGTTTTGCTTGTCACACTTTTAAATGAACAAAATAGCTACTTTTCTATGTCAACTAATTAATAGTATGCCCAAGCCCGTCAGATTATGGGAGGGTCTTGTCATCTCACATTGCGCACTAACACCCCCACCCCCACGCACACGTCTTTGCATTAATACACATACTTACATAGCATGATCGAAGTTAATCAATACGTAACACGTGTATTCGTCGTTTTCATGGGCGGGTTCAGAAGGGTGCGAGAGGCGATGTGCCTCCCTACCTTAAATCTGAAAAGATGTAAAAATCATGTTAAAAGCGATTTATTGTGTATGCCAGCTGTATACACAAGCTGTGTTTTTTTTTCTCGAAGATACGCCCCTATCCCCACCCCACTTGGGTTTGAATGTCGAACTTGCTATGTGCTGATGCTCAAATTTCGAATTCAGATTTGGGGTTTGAATACTGAACTCCGGACTGAGTTTCCAAATCTCAGTTTCTTAAGGATTATTATTCTGCCATGTTTATAAAACAGATCCAAGTGAAATGTTCAACCAAATGCATATTTTAGGCATGGTCAATGTCAACCATATAGTACATGATCAATGTCAATCATATAGTACAACCATATAGTATAGGACAGTAATTCAACACTATTGATGTGAACATAATATCAGAAAGAATACGTATATGGCAGAAAGTTTTCCCTTTAAATATTCGAAAAGTCTGGTGCATTTTCTATTCAAAGTTGTTTTATTTTTTATGTGAAATAAACTGGTCCATAGAATAGTCCATTTATCCATCTTAAGCAGACGAGATGTCATTTCTAAATAATTTATGTGATCAATAAGTCAGCAAGATGACCAGCAAGTCACGGATGGATATGGCCAAATCGAGATGAGCAATATTTCACGGACGGATGATTGGTATGCGCCACAGATGGATATAGGTAACGTGAGATGGGCATACGTCACGGATGGGTATGGGTAACGTGAGATGGGCATACGTCACGGATGGATATAGGTAACGTGATGGGCATACGTCTGTCACGAATGGGTATGGGTATGGCGAGACGGATAATACGTCAAGGACGGGTATGGGTATTGTAAATTGGTATACGTCACGGATGGATATGGGTAAATCGAGATGGACTTACGTCACAGGTGAATATAAATTGTGTAGCGTGATTTAGGTATACCCACTTGGATATGGGTAACGCGATATGGACATACGTACGTCACGCATGTATAACGCAACCGCTAAAATAACGCAACAATTCTATCCAGGTGATCAGGTCAATGTATATGTGCTGATTAAAAGCATAGATTTGTTCACGGGTTCTTAAAATACCCGTGATTGAATCTGCGTAAAGTATGAGTTGGTAATTCTTAATTCGACGCTCGAGTTTTAGGGTTTGACCTTGATGGTTAAAGCCTTTAAATTGTGTCTATAGAGTTTGGATTCTCAAAATGTGTAAGCTATATAAGTATACTCTGTAAAAGAAGTTTTGGACCATGGCAGTGTTCGAACCCGTACAATGATCGCTGAACCATGACATTCGACCATAACCCTTATTATCTCAGTTGATAATTAACAATAGATCAATAATCAACAATAATTATCGTTTACAATGAAAGTTTGTGAAAAAATAATAATCTTTTTATTGGTTACTCGAATGTGTCCGTAACTGTTACTTTGTATGAACTTTGCAACATTTTTTACAGACCCTTTGTGTGTTTGCGATATTTTTTTTAAAAATCAAATCTTGTTTGGAATTTAATGATTCTGGTACATGTACCAAATTAACCGGGTAGTACGGTGTTCCGTTAGGGCCATCGTACCATCGCGCATCGACCTTTACAAGTCGATGCGCGATAGTACGATGGTACGATGGCGATGGAGCGATGGTACGATGGCGATGGTACGATGAAGCGATAGTACGATGGCGATGGTACGATGGTACGATGGCGATGACGCGATGGACCATCGCGTCATCGCCATCGTACCATCGCACCATCGCCATCGTACCATCGTTCCATCGCGCATCGACTTTAAACGCGATGGTACGATGGTACGATGGTAAGATGGTCCATCGTACCATCGCGCATCGACCTTTTACAAGTCGATGCGCGATGGTACGATGGTACGATGGCGATGGTACGATGGCGATGACACGATGGACCATCGCGTCATCGCCATCGTACCATCGTGACATCGCCATCGTACCATCGTGCCATCGCACCATCGCAGTCGATGTGCGATGTTGCATCGCCTCCTGCTGCATCGTACCATCGCTCCATCGCCTCCGTTTAGACATGCGCACATCAAAACAAAACAAAAATGGAGGACATCATAGATGCAAAGATTCGACAATAAGTTTTGGACATGTTTCTTACCGAGAAATTCATGTTTTGCTGAGCCTAAATGAAGGGATATATTTAAGAAAAGTATTGTCGAATCTTTGCATCCATGATATACGGTAAGAATGTCCTCCATTTTTGTTTTGCTTTGATGTGCGCATGTCTAAACGGAAGGCGATGGAGCGATGGTACGATGGAGTAGGGAGCGATGCAACATCGACATCGACTGCGATGGTGCGATGGCACGATGGTACGATGGCGATGTCACGATGGTACGATGGCGATGACGCGATGGTCCATCGTGCCATCGCCATCGTACCATCGTACCATCGCCATCGTACCATCGTACCATCGCGCATCGACTTGTAAAAGGTCGATGCGCGATGGTACGATGGACCATCTTACCATCGTACCATCGTACCATCGCGTTTAAAGTCGATGCGCGATGGTACGATGGTACTGATGACGATGGTGCGATGGTACGATGGCGATGACGCGATGTTCCATCGCGTAATCGCCATCGTCCATCGTACCATCGCCATCGTACCATCGCGTCATCGTACCATCGCCATCGTACCATCGCTCCATCGCCATCGTACCATCGTACCATCGCGCATCGACTTGTAAAGGTCGATGCGCGATGGTACGATGGCCCTAACGGAACACCGTAGGGTAGGGTAGACGTTTGTTATTAAAAAAGATACTTAAATTCTGTCCACTAGTTTTATTTTTATATGACTTTATATACCCTGGTCCAAAACTTTTTTTGCCGAGTATATATACCTCGTCGTCAGTAGGTTTTGAAGTTGTACACGTTGCCTGTTGATGGTGGGATAGGGATTTAGACGCGTAATGCAGCATGCAACATGTGTACGTAATGCAGCATGCAACATGTGTACGTAATGCAGCATGCAACATGTGTACGCGTAATGCAGCATGCAACATGTGTACGTAATGCAGCATGCAACATGTGTACGCGTAATGCAGCATGCAACATGTGTACGTAATGCAGCATGCAACATGTGTACGCGTAATGCAGCATGCAACATGTGTACATAATGCAGCATGCAACATGTGTACGCGTAATGCAGCATGCAACATGTGTACATAATGCAGCATGCAACATGTGTACGCGTAATGCAGCATGCAACATGTGTACGCGTAATGCAGCATGCAACATGTGTACGTAATGCAGCATGCAACATGTGTACGCGTAATGCAGCATGCAACATGTGTACGTAATGCAGCATGCAACATGTGTACGCGTAATGCAGCATGCAACATGTGTACATAATGCAGCATGCAACATGTGTACGCGTAATGCAGCATGCAACATGTGTACATAATGCAGCATGCAACATGTGTACGCGTAATGCAGCATGCAACATGTGTACATAATGCAGCATGCAACATGTGTACATAATGCAGCATGCAACATGTGTACATAATGCAGCATGCAACATGTGTACATAATGCAACATGTGTACATAATGCAGCATGCAACATGTGTACATAATGCAGCATGCAACATGTGTACATTTTGATTAACCTGTTCAGTTAATTATAGAGGCTTGTACACAGAACTGAATATCGAAGAGAGCAGTTCGTTTTCATATTCCGAACTTCTATATAACATAAGGAAAACGCAATTTGTTGTCGGACTTGTGGTTTAACAGTATTGTTCATGTAAAACTCATTCTCAAAAGTGTTGTTGTTTTTATAGATCTATTTTGTTTAATTGTTATTTTCTATTCTGGCGGCAAGCCTCTTGAATGTATAAATAGAACGAACGGTACTTCGGGAGATAACTGTGTTATTGGTAGAAGGCAAACCAGTTCGAATTAATTCCCGAGGTCGGTGAAAGGTGTTGCTCAGTTAAAGGGAAATGACTCGACAGGTCTTGCCAGCAACACAACATATCATTGGCGATCTGTCAGATATATTGGTGTCAATCCAAATAAAAACCATCATAATGTGCTTCAGTTTCGTATAAAATGTGCACATGCATTAAGCCGCTTGTTACCTTCGGTTTAATTATTGTTTATGACACAGTTTGGGCTCTAAAACTCGACGATTCGCCCGTTTTTTTTAATATGATTTATTTTACTAACTGTTACATGCGTTTAATTCAAATAAAGTGTACTTCGATCAGATTACAAGAATTAATAAGAACCTAGGAATCATAGGAATTAAATATTTGTGATTATTAAAACCCCCCACAAAAAACAACAACAAAAAGACAATAATAATAATAAAATAGAATAGTCTAGTTGTCCAGACCAATTGGTATTCATATTTGGATTGGCACCCGTACTGCTTCCAGTGCGCCTCCGTGGGCGTCCGTGACCGAGTGGTTAGAATCTCTGACTTGAAATCACTTGACTGTTGGTTCGATCCCTCATGGACCTAGGAATCTTTATGTGAGGAAACTATACAGCGGAACGTCGGTGGTTCTACTCAGCAGACCGCCCGTGCACAGAAATTACCCGGAGGGACACCTGGGGTCTTCCTCCACCAATTTAAGCAGGAAAATTCGCCATATGACCTTATAGCTGTTGGCGGACTATAAAATCCAATTCAATTCAATTCCAGAGCGCCTCCAGTACTGACCTTTAAATACTTATTTCTCTCTGTTATTGGTAAATCCTGAGAAACAGCACATTTATTTAAAAACCGGTGACAATTACAATATTGTGTTTCCAAAATGTATGGGTATTGACGGTGCAAGATTGTGTTTAAACTTGAACAAATTAATTCCCACTGGACTCTGCTATCGGCAAATCTGGAGGAACAGCGCATTAAAAACCCACAATCAATCGAACATAATACGACCAAATTAAGTATAAACTGATTTACATTTTACAAACTTAAAAGGACCCATGGCAATCTCGACGCAGATGTTAAGAATTAAATGAACACCTCGATTTAATTAGTCCATATCATTTTGACTTTAAACCTGACAGTATATAATTACATAAATGTGTAGTTTTCTATTTGCATTCGTCATTCCTATAGTATCGGGACGCCGAGAGTTACTTATAAAGGGACACACGACAATCTTTATTTATTTAAAGTTTAATTGAATTGAATTGGGTTTTACGGCGCACCAACACCTGAAAGTTTATATGGCGCCTAACAGGAATGAACATGCCAGGCTTATCCTCCATTTACATCTAGATACAATATTTAGAGAATGGGACTAGAACCTTCTAGGTCCTACCCCTCTGCCTCTAGCGGGATTTCCAGCGGATTCTACCCGGCAACCACACAGGGAACATTTAACGTTGGTTAACAAACAAGTCCTATCGCATTCCCCGTGATATATTCTATACACGTTTTATTCTTATTTTACAGCAGATATAAAATATATACTAAAATTAAAATATATATACAGCAGATATAATATATATACAGCAGATATAACAGATAAACAGCAGATATAACATATATGCAGATATAACATATATACAGCAGATATAACATATACAGCAGATAAAGCATATACAGCAGATATAACATATACAGCAGATATAGCATATACAGCAGATATAACAAATATACAGCAGATATAACATAAACAGCAGATATAACATATACAGCAGATAAAGCATATACAGCAGATATAACATATATACAGCAGATATAACATACACAACATATATAACATATATACAGCAGATATAACATATATGCAGATATAACATATATACAGCAGATATAACATATATGCAGATATAACATATATACAGCAGATATATAACATATACAGCAGATATAACATATATACAGCAGATATAACAAATATACAGCAGATATAACATAAACAGCAGATATGGCATATACAGTAGATATAACATATATACAGCAGATATAACATATACACAGCAGATATAACATATACAGCAGATAAAGCATATACAGCAGATATAACATACACAACATATATAACATATATACAGCAGATATAACATATATGCAGATATAACATATATACAGCAGATATATAACATATACAGCAGATATAACATATATACAGCAGATATAACAT
Source organism: Cyrtodaria siliqua (assembly GCA_037043455.1). Taxonomy (NCBI): domain Eukaryota; kingdom Metazoa; phylum Mollusca; class Bivalvia; order Adapedonta; family Hiatellidae; genus Cyrtodaria; species Cyrtodaria siliqua. The sequence continues at coordinate 215,421 of JAWPHD010001716.1, read as the reverse complement.
ATATAGCATATATAGCAGATAGAACATATATACAGCAGATATAACATATACAACATATATAACATATACAGCAGATATAACATATATAGCAGATATGGCATATACAACATTTATTGTATACTTTCATATTGTCCCGTTTAGTTTACATTGAGCTAAGTTTGCAATATTCTACGATAATGCACGCATTGATATTGCACGGGAACTTTTGCTCGTGCTTGCTAAGAGCTGCGAAATAGAAATAAGGAACTACTTTCAAATAAAAATAACGGAATCCTTCCTATAGTGTCAACAAAAAAATCATGTTTTTTCCAACCTTTTATGGCAAAAATTGATAAAATAATTGAAATGGTCACTCACCCAATGTTTTAAACGTTATCGAATGGTAATTTTTTTTTAGAAAATCGCTTGTTGCTTTTTAATGACGTCATCCGACGTCGACGTCGTTTTCGCGCAAAATAATCATCCACACAAAATGAAACTGAATGGCAAGATAGGAATTCCATCAAAAGCTATAAAAAAAACCACAAATACAATGAAAAGTAATAGTCATTAAATTAACATTGATCGAAAACAATATGAAAGTATACAATAAAAAAGTTATTGAATTTGTATGGCTAAATATTACTTGGAACTCGTTGTTTTGGCCAGCTCGTCCTTTGCCAAAATAACTCGTTCCAAGTAATATTTAGCCATACAATTTCATTAACCTATAATATAACATGTATAGCAGATATAACATATATTCAGCAGATATAACATATACAACAGATATAACATATACAGCAGATCTAGAGAGCAGCTTACATATACAGCAGATATAGAGAGCAACTATAAATATACAGCAGATATAACATATATATAATATATAGAGAGCAGCTATAGATATACAGAAGAAATAACATATATATAATATATAGAGAGCAGCTATACATGTACAGCAGATATAACATATATATAATATATAGAGAGCAGCTATAAATATACAGCAGATATAACATATATATAATATATAGAGAGCAGCTATACATGTACAGCAGATATAACATATATATAATATATAGAGAGCAGCTATAGATATACAGAAGAAATAACATATATATAATATATAGAGAGCAGCTATAAATATACAGCAGATTAGGCATATATATAATATATAGAGAGCAGCTATACATATACAGCATTTATAGAGAGCAGCTACACATATACAGCATATATAACATACATATAATATATAATATATAGAGAGCAGCTATACATATACAGCAGATATAGAGAGCAGCTATACATATACAGCAGATATAGAGAGCAGCTATACATATACAGCAGATATAACATATATACAATATATAGAGAGCAGCTATAAATATACAGCAGATATAACATACATATAATATATAATATATAGAGAGCAGCTATACATATACAGCAGATATAGAGAGCAGATATACATATACAGCAGATATAGAGAGCAGTTATACATATACAGCAGATATAACATAGAGAGCAGTTATACATATACAGCAGATATAACATAGAGAGCAGCTATACGATATAGAGAGCAGTTATACATATACAGCAGATATAACATAGAGAGCAGTTATACATATACAGCAGATATAACATAGAGAGCAGCTATACGTATACAGCAGATATAGAGAGCAGCTACACATATACAGCAGATATAACATACATATAATATATAGAGAGCAGCTATACATATACAGCAGATATAGAGAGCAGCTATACATATACAGCAGATATAGAGTGCAGCTATACATATACAGCAGATATAACATATATACAATATATAGAGAGCAGCTATAAATATACAGAAGAAATAACATATATATAATATATGAGAGCAGCTATACATGTACAGCAGATATAACATATGTATACTATATAAAGAGCAGCTATAAATATACAGCAGATATAACATATATATAATATATAGAGAGCAGCTATAAATATACAGCATATATGGCATATATATAAGATATAGAGAGCAGCTATACATATACAGCAGATATAGAGAGCAGATATACATATACAGCAGATATAACATATATACAATATATAGAGAGCAGCTATAAATATACAGCAGATATAACATACATATAATATATAATATATAGAGAGCAGCTATACATATACAGCAGATATGGAGAGCAGATATACATAAACAGCAGATATAGGGAGCAGTTATACATATACAGCAGATATAACATAGAGAGCAGTTATACATATAAATCAGATATAACATAGAGATCAGCTATACGATATAGAGAGCAGTAACGTGAGATGGGCATACGTCACGGATGGATATAGGTAACGTGAGATGGGCATACGTCACGGATTGGTATTGGTAACGTGAGATGGGCATACGTCACGGATGGATATAGGTAACGTGAGATGGGCATACGTCGCGAATGGGAATGGGTAACGTGAGATGGATATACGTCACGGATGGATATAGGTAACGTGTGATGGGCATACGTCTGTCACGAATGGGTTTTGGTTTGGCGAGACGGGTAATACATCAAGGATGGGTATGGGTATTGTAAAATTGGTATACGTCACGGATGGATATGGGTAAATCGAGATGGACTTACGTCACAGGTGAATATAAATTGTGTAGCGTGATTTAGGTATACCCACTTGGATAAGGGTAACGCGATATGGACATACGTACGTCACGCATGTATAACGCAACCGCTAAAATAACGCAACAATTCTATCCAGGTGATCAGGTCAATGTATATGTGCTGATTAAAAACATAGATTTGTTCACGGGTTCTTAAAATACCCGTGATTGAATCTGCGTAAAGTATGAGTTGGTAATTCTTAATTCGACGCTCGAGTTTTAGGGTTTGACCTTGATGGTTAAAGCCTTTAAAGTGTGTCTATAGAGTTTGGATTCTCAAAATATGTACGCTATATAAGTATATACCTCGTCGTCAGTAGGTTTTGAAGTTGTAAACGTTGCCTGTTGATGGCGGGATAGGGATTTTAACGCGTAATGCAGCATGCAACATGTGTACATTTTGATTAACCTGTTCAGTTAATTAAAGAGGCTTGTACACAGAACTGAATATCGAAGAGAGCAGTTCGTTTTCATATTCCGAACTTCTGTATAACATAACGAAAACGCAATTTGGTGTCGGACTTGTGGTTTAACAGTATTTTCATGTAAAACTCATTCTCAAAAGTGTTGTTGTTTTCATAGATCTATTTTGTTTAATTGTTATTTCTATTCTGGCGGCAAGCCTCTTGAATGTGTAAATATAACGAACGGTACTTCGGGAGATAACTGTGTTATTGGTAGAAGGCAAATCAGTTCGAATTACTTCCCGAGGTAGGAGGTGAAAGGTGTTGCTCAGTTAAAGGGAAATGACTCGACAGGTCTTGCCAGCAACACAACATATCATTTAAAGATCTGTCAGATATATTGGTGTCAATCCAAATAAAAACCATCATGTGCTTCAGTTTCGTATAAAATGTGCACATGCATTAAGCCGCTTGTTACCTTCGGTTTAATTATTGTTTATGACACAGTTTGGGCTCTAAAACTCGACGATTCGCCCGTTTTTTATATATGATTTATTTTACTAACTGTTACATGCGTTTAATTCAAATAAAGTGTACTTCGATCAGATTGCAAGAATTAATAAGAACATAAGAACCTAGGAATCATAGTCCTGAATTAAATATTTGTGATTATTAAACCCCCCCACAAAAAACAACAACAAAAAAAAACAATAATAATAATAGAATAGAATAGTCTAGTTGTCCAGACCAATTGGTATTCATATTTGGATTGACACCCGTACTGCTTCCAGTGCGCCTCCGTGGGCGTCCGTGACCGAGTGGTTAGAATCTCTGACTTGAAATCACTTGGCTGTTGGTTCGATCCCTCATGGACCTAGGAATCTTTATGTGAGGAAATTATACAGCGGAACGTCGGTGGTTCTACTCAGCAGACCGCCCGTGCACGAAAATTACCCGGAGGGACACCTGGGGTCTTCCTCCACCAATTTAAGCGGGAAAATTCGCCATATGACCTTATAGCTGTTGGCGGACTATAAAATCCAATTCAATTCAATTCCAGAGCGCCTCCAGTACTGACCTTTAAATACTTATTTCTCTCTGTTATCGGTAAATCCTGAGAAACAGCACATTTATTTAAAAACCGGTGACAATTATCAAAATTGTGTTTCCAAAATGTATGGGTATTGACGGTGCATTATTGTGTTTAAACTTAAACAAATTAATTCCCACTGGACTCTGCTATCGGCAAATCTGGAGGAACAGCGCATTAAAAAAAAACACAATCAATCGAACATAATACGACCAAAATAAGTATAAACTGATTACATTTTACAAACTTAAAAGGACCCATGGCAATCTCGACGCAAATGTTAAGAATTAAAATGAACACCTCGATTTAATTAGTCCATATCATTTTGACTTGAAACCTGACGGTATATAATTACATAAATGTGTAGTTTTCTATTTGCATTCGTTATTCCTATAGTATCGGGACGCCGAGAGTTACTTATAAAGGGACACACGACAATCTTTATTTATTTAAAGTTTAATTGAATTGAATTGGGTTTTACGGCGCACCAACACCTGAAAGTTTATATGGCGCCTAACAGGAATGAACATGCCAGGCTTATCCTCCATTTACATCTAGATGCAATATTTAGAGAATGGGACTAGAACCTTCTAGGTCCTACCCCTCTGCCTCTAGCGGGATTTCCAGTGGATTCTACCCCGGCAACCACACAGGGAACATTTAACGTTTAAAAAGTCAGATTTCTGTGTGACCCTTTAAGTAGTCATGGTAGGCTAGGCCACGTGCCATTTGAGTGGGGTGGCAGAAAACAATTATGTTGCCTCCAGCGTAAATGGTGTGTCTACGACAGAATTTGCAACCACTCTGCAGTTCTGCGGGTGAGTGGATGTAATACCCATACTGCATACTAGACTTTTTATTTCTATGTAAATGCTGCCCAATCCTGCTGGCACCATGTGTCCTTTTTGTGCCAGAAGATGATTATCATCGTCAGATTTGACAATTTGTACCGAAAACAAAACCTTCAAAGTCAACCATTAACGTCATCAAAAGGTCAAGATCAAGGTCAATATAAAAAGGTCCTACCGACACAATTGTGAAAAATATTTTTCGAAACTAAATCATGATCTCAAAAGAAAAAGTATACTTTCAAAAATAGGTCAGAGACCTCAAATCTAGGTCATGCATGGAATATATCCTATCTCTCATATGCTTTGCTCCGACGGAACGCATTTGATATTTCTTTAAAAGTGAATAGTCTACTAATTGTATCCGTGTTTAGAGATATTATATATACAACTCACAAATTAAAACATGTACCGAGTCCAAAATCTATATCAAGGTAAGTCATGATGACTCACTTTTGATGGGCATATGTAGCGGTGGTCAATATGCACGCAGTTTTCTGTTTAAGCAACTGAACTAAACGCATACACGCTAACGTAACATTTTAAGAGTCCAAAACATAAGCCAACGTCAGGCAATGCGAAGTGGTTTTCCGCATGTACGTATGCCTAAAGTGTGACGACTGTAGAGCAAATAGTGTTTTAGAAAAGGAGCTAAACTCAAACTTAAAGGGACACGCGGCGATCTTGATTTTTGAAAAACTCAAGGAGTCCCGTTAGTTTTCCACATAACTTGCATTTGTTAAATCATTAATATTAATTATAAGAATGGTTTAAAGCAAATTATTTTTTGCATATTATTAACTGTTGATTAGATTGCACCAATAATATATTTAAACCTGTGGTAGAATAAGACGAAAACAAGGAAACTCAATTTTTTTTTTTTAATTATATGCAAGCCGGTTTAAAGTTAAAATGATACTGGATTAATAAATTGAGTCCAACAACACACAGATAAAAAGTCCAGACATTGTGCCTATAATCGTCGGGTAGGACGCCTGTCGTAGGTGAAGGGACTATAATCCTTAGAAATACACACACACACACTCTATTGTGCCCATCGCGTCAGGTTTACCTCGACGTGTTCGTTGGCGGACGGACTTTAAACCTTAGAACCACACACACACACACACAGACACACAGACACACACACACTAGGTCATTTACCTGTATAGATCAAAATAGATCAGAAGCAAATCACAATGATCTATTACACATTATTGCTTATGTTTGACGATGTAATGAAAACAAGATCATTTGCCGACCTTATTAGCAAAACGAGGTCAACAAAATGTCGCGATATTTTGTTCATGCCTTAGAAAGCTATTTGTCCATAGAACTAGTTGAAATGATATTATATGGATATAATATATATACATGATTATATGCCCCTGGGAGCTGATACTGTGTATGACATGTTAAAGATAATGTAGTTAAATATGCACTAGCCGCGAGATAGGGAAAACACAACGAAATGTGTTTCTACTTTCTAGACTGGTGTTGGTTAAAAAACAAGTCCTATCGCCTTCCCCGTGATACATTCTATACACGTTTTATTCTTATTTTACAGCAGATATAACATATATACAACAAATAAAATATATATACAGCAGATATAATATATATACAGCAGATATAACAGATATACAGCAGATATAACATATATGCAGATATAACATATATACAGCAGATATAACATATACAGCAGATATAACATATAACAGGTATAACATATACAGCAGATATAACATATATAGCAGATATAACATATATACAGCAGATATAACATATACACAGCAGATATAACATATACATCAGATATAACATATATACAGCAGATATATAACATATACAGCAGATATAACATATATATACAGCAGATATAACATATACAGCAGATATAGCATATATAGCAGATATAGCATATATACAGTAGATGTAACATATACAGCAGATATAGCATATACAGCAGATATAACATATATACAGTAGATAGAACATATATAGAAGATATGGCATATACAACTTATATAGCAGATATAACATATATTCAGCAGATATAACATATACAGCAGATATAACATATATACAGCAGATATAACATATACAGCAGATATAGAGAGCACCTATACATATACAGCAGATATAGAGAGCAGCTATAAATATACAGCAGTACATATACAGCAGATATAACATATTTATTGTATACTTTCATATTGTCCCGTTTAGTTTGCATTGAGCTAAGCGTGCAATATTCTACGATATTGCACGCATTGATATTGCACGGGAACTTTTGCTCGTGCTTGCTAAGAGCCGCGAAATAGAAATAAGGAACTACTTTCAAATAAAAATAACGGAATCCTTCCTATAGTGTCAACAACAAAATTCGATTTTTTTTTCAACATTTTATTGCAAAAAATTGATAAAATAATTCAAATGGTCACTCACCCACTGTTTTTAACGTTATCGAATGGTAAACAAACTTCAGAAAATCGCTTGTTGTTTTTAATGACGTCATCCGACGTCGACGTCGTTTTCGCGCAAAATAATCATCCACACAAAATAAAACTGAATGGCAAGATAGGAATTCCATCAAAAGCTATAAAAATAACACAAATGCAATGAAATGTAATAGTCATACAATTAACATTGATCAAAAACAATATGAAAGTATACAATAAAAAGGTTATTGCATTTGTATGGCTAAATATTACTTGGAACTCGTTGTTTTGGCGCAGGACGACTCGCAAGCTCGTCGTCCTTTGCCAAAACAACTCGTTCCAAGTAATATTTAGCCATACAAATGCAATAACCTATAATATAATATACAGAGAGCAGCTATAAATATACAGCAGATATGGCATATATATAATATATAGAGAGCAGTTATACATATACAGCAGATATAACATAGAGAGCAGCTATACATATACAGCAGATATAGAGAGCAGCTACACATATACAGCAGATATAACATACATATAATATATAATATATAGAGAGAAGCTATACATATACAGCAGATATAGAGAGCAGCTATACATATACAGCAGATATAGAGAGCAGCTATACATATACAGCAGATATAGAGAGCAGCTATACATATACAGTAGATATAGAGAGCAGCTACACATATACAGCAGATATAACATACATATAATATATAATATATAGAGAGAAGCTATACATATACAGCAGATATAGAGAGCAGCTATACATATACAGCAGATATAGAGAGCAGCTATACATATACAGCAGATATAACATATATCCAATAAATAGAGAGCAGCTATAAATTTACAGCAGATATAACATACATATAATATATAATATATAGAGAGCAGCTATAAATATACAGCAGATATAACATACATATAATATATAATATATAGAGAGCAGCTATACATATACAGCAGATATAGAGAGCAGCTATAAATATACAGCAGATATAACATATATATAATATATAGAGAGCAGCTATAAATATACAGCAGATATAACATACATATAATATATAATATACAGAGAGCAGCTATACATATACAGCAGATATGGCATATATATAATATATAGAGAGCAGTTATACATATACAGCAGATATAACATAGAAAGCAGCTATACATATACAGCAGATATAGAGAGCAGCTACACATATACAGCAGATATAACATACATATAATATATAATATATAGAGAGAAGCTATACATATACAGCAGATATAGAGAGCAGCTATACATATACAGCAGATATAGAGAGCAGCTATACATATACAGCAGATATAGAGAGCAGCTATACATATACAGCAGATATAGAGAGCAGCTACACATATACAGCAGATATAACATACATATAATATATAATATATAGAGAGAAGCTATACATATACAGCAGATATAGAGAGCAGCTATACATATACAGCAGATATAGAGAGCAGCTATACATATACAGCAGATATAACATATATCCAATAAATAGAGAGCAGCTATAAATTTACAGCAGATATAACATACATATAATATATAATATATAGAGAGCAGCTATAAATATACAGCAGATATAACATACATATAATATATAATATATAGAGAGCAGCTATACATATACAGCAGATATAGAGAGCAGCTATACATATACAGCAGATATAACATATATATAATATATAATATATAGAGAGCAGCTATAAATATACAGCAGATATAACATACATATAATATATAATATATAGAGAGCAGCTATAAATATACAGCAGATATAACATACATATAATATATAATATATAGAGAGCAGCTATACATATACAGCAGATATAGAGAGCAGCTATACATATACAGCAGATATAGAGAGCAGCTATACATATACAGCAGATATAGAGAGCAGCTATACATATACAGCAGATATAACATATATATAATATATAATATATAGAGAGCAGCTATAAATATACAGCAGATATAACATACATATAATATATAATATTTAGAGAGCAGCTATACATATACAGCAGCAGATATAACAAAATTACATGCAGCAGCTATTACATGCATGTATCAGCTACTAACAAATCGATGAATCCATTTTATATAAGGGAATGTTATTGAATTATTTTGCTTTTAAATAAACAATAACTATTTGTGATCACTTCGTGTACATAGTTATTATTACGTTTGTAGGGTATTCTAATGTTTTATAAAGTTTTTCCCCCGATTATTTTCTGTTTGCTAGTGTAAACACTGGTGACTGGTGACTAAAATGTATTAGTTTAGTTTTTGTTTATAATAATTAAAGGCGTTCTTATTCTGTCTGGAACAAATGTTTGATTTTTCCTTTCCCGATAAGTATTTAGTTACAGTTTCTGGAAATACCTTATACTCTTGTCACCGACTAGTTTGCCGTTTTATTTCCCAACTGCGTGAATCATGTGTCATTTCCGACTGAATGGGAGGCTGATCAAGTTAGAAGTACAGATTTTAATATCTGTTAGGCGTTTTGTTATATACGGTAATTATATGTCTCGACTTTTTCGGGTGAAATTTAAAGGGACACATGGCAATCTTGATTATTTTTTAAAAACTCGCGGCGTCCCGTTAGTTTTTCTACATAACTAGAAATTGTTCAATTATTATTATTAATTATAAGAATATATAATTATTTAAGGATTTTTTTTGCGTATTACTACCTGTTGATTATATTGCACCAATATATTATATAAACCTGCGGAAGAAGAAGAAGAAAACATGAACTTTGATATGCAAGCAGTTTTCAAGACAAAATGATCTGGAGACGTTAATTTAATGCTAGATAAAAACTTCAAGATTGCCATGTGTCCCTATAATGCCACTGTTGCTTTCCAGATTGGAGAGATGGCTATAGAAGAGCATAGGGTACCATTAACCATGAGCATTTGGTATAGCACGGGAGTAGGGGTGGTCACCCATCACAATTGGTATTAGGCATACATAAACGAATGACAAAAGAAATGAAATATATACTCTACAGCTCCCACCCACTTTCTCCAATCCTCACATCTAAATCCGTGCACCCTTCGATATTTTAAAATGACAAGCTACACACTCTTTAATTTTTATCTTTATTGTGTCGATATCCCGTACAAGTACGACAGCGAAGCCGCAACCCAAAACAAAAGTACACATCATCATCATCATCATCATCATCATCACATACATAAGATTATCGGTGATGAGAGGGTTTGTGTATTTTTGCTAATAAAATGCGATATTCCTAATATTTAGGTAAAATATATAAACCTCTCAAGAAACAAGAAATATAACAGAACGATTCAGAATGAGTATGATTGAACACGTTACACAGTTATAATACGTAACGTGGCGCAGCACTAATTCCTACGTCAAAACAAAGTAAGGAAATAATGTGATTTTAAGCCACAGTGCTGCACTACATATTCTCAGTTGACGACGATACGTCAGAGTAAATGGTTTATCACGTTCCTGTAGTCAAGACAAAGCCACCTCCTGGATTAGATCCAGCCATGTTAACGGAACCAATCATAACTAATCTTTTAAATGTCATAGCTAGATATAACATGAATAAAATACGCCAATAAAGCATTAAAGATGCAATTACTAGGTAACATGAATAAAAGGACCATTGTTGACAATATATCAAGTAACTTTATGTCTTACGTATTTAGTAGAACAACACAGTACATCACATCGAAGAACTCTGGTGAAAGTTTTGTATTCGTATCATATGTGGAACTGCAGGCAGGCGATATGTTACCAATCATTACCGGTAAATTAAAATTTGCTCGACGCACGTGTAAATAGTGAAGTACCAGATCCATGTAAAGCACGACAACTACGCTTGAAGCAGACAACTCTTGAATAAACAAACCCGCCAAATAGCAGCAATATTACACTTCAAAAAACATTTATCAAAACTCTATCCAGCTGTTCAGGTCAAATAATAATGAATATTTTTAGGTTTTTTTCAGGGGTTCATAGAATATCCGTGATTGAATATATGTAAATTGACGAGTTGGTAACTCTCAATTCGACGCTCCAATTTTTGGGTTTGGTCTGTCTGGTTAAAGCTGTTTTATACGGTGTCTATAGAGTTTGGATTCTCAAAATATGTAAGTTATGTGTATATGTACATCGTCAGTAGTTTTAGAAATGGTGTACATATGTTGTAAAATGTGGCTGTTGTTGGCGGGATAGCTACTTTAAAGAGAAACGCATCAATCACGCGATAATAAACTTTAAAAGGGTATTCATTTTTTTTTGTAATTTTCAGGTTGACATACTTAACCACTCCGTTCAATACAAAATACTTCGTATAAAGTCGTATAAAGTATCCTCATTGTTGCTGTTTGTGAGAAATTGCACATGTTTTACACTTAAAGGGGACTGGTATTGTAAGCATGGTTATCGTTCATATTTTTAATAATGCCGAGTTCTGCTTCGCGTAAACAAAGTATCATCAATCTATACGAACTATATTTCAGTTGTGATTTCAATATTTGGGAATTTTATATGTTGCATAACAAGTAATCAATCCAACCGCATGGAACAAGAACTGTATTTAAATCTCTCTGCGGATCATTTAAACCAGTCTCGACCAAATGACTTTTTTTTTTAACAAATGTAATTTATTTTTCGTTTGGTCATTGTTATGTTATAATGGACGAGCCGCTAAACGCGCCTGAAGATGATGTCATGTCATGTAGTTTCATGTTTTGGGGAGCTATGCGTCATTTCTGACTTTGAAGAATCCTTTTTGCGTGGAACTTTCAGCAAACATTACTGTGAGACAATGATGTGTCACTTCTGTTATCATAATAGTGTCTTCCTGTGTGTCATCATGGTTTGTATTTTGAAGAAAAGAGTTTGTGAAAGTGGTAGTGGTATTGTTTTCCGTTGCGTGTTCCGTTGCGTGTTCCGTTTCCGTTTCCAAAATGGCTGGTACCGAATAACTGGGTTTGCTATCACATTCATTTTCCACTTCAAAACACGTGTCCAACTTGGCATATTTTTCAGTTGTGGTTTCGCTGACGTCATCGGTTGCAGGAATTGTAGACGATTCGCTATGATCACTATCTGCATAGTCGAATGTTTCTGTCCATTTTCGTTTCAGGTTGTGTTTGTCCACGCTCACAAAGCTGTCGTCTGTTATTTCGTCCTCATGTTTAAGGTCACTGATTTCATTAATTCCCTTTAAACTTTCATTGTCGGAACTGCTCCAGTCGTAACCCCAATCATTGTTTACAAAATCACCAGTGCGAAACATAAACTTCGCCCGCATTTTTGGATGGCAACTTTTCCCGCCATTAATGTGTTGCTGCTGCGGCAGACTCTTTTGTGTGATTTCGCAGATATCCTCGATTTTCCCGCGGTTTTCTTTATCACCGCGCACATTATTACCTCTCTGTTCTACAAGCTTTTGTTCGGGCGTGTGCCCAAAATTACTTCCGAACAAAGCGTCTGCGTGCCGAGAGCGCGAAACATCTGGTCGCCACAAAGGATCGTATTCCGATAATGGCAAGGGTGACACGTTGTACGTCTGCTTTAACTTGCCTTGTGGATATAGCTGTTTGTCTTCTTGGTCACTTTCCGAGTCCAAACCCAGAAGTTTATGAGAGATTGGTCGAGATTCAATTATCTGAAAAATAAGGGACGATAATAATAATTGTTTATTCGTAACAGATATATACATATCCGCTACCTGAAACACTGTGACGTCTTTATATTATATATGCTTTTAAATTAAATACTGATTTAGTACCGTTTAAATTGAAAGGTACGACATGTTCATTCAATTTATGTCGTAAATCGAAAAGAAATGCAATTAAATCGTTTCGAAGATGATTTATATTGCAATTCAGGATTTGTAATGACGTTTAATTATGATGAAGAAGCCGTCCCTGAGTACAAGGTTTCAGGAAGTGGGTATATAAAATGTATGCAAAACCGTGCCGGAAGAGGAAAAAGTATTCACACTGATGTACATAAGATAAAAATGGTAATTAATTTTCAGGAAGTGGTGGATTCATTTCAGGAAGTGCTGGAAAAGGCAAAATAAGTGAAAGTATACAACCACCCACCCTAATTTACATACGCATAAGTCGGTAAATCCGTGTCTACCAACATTAATAAATTGTCCAATGAAATATAATAAACGGAGAAAAAAAAACGCAACTCGGAAATATCTGCTTTATATTGTATGTATGATATGCTGATGTTAATCGAATGGTACATGGCTACATTAGGCCTTTCCTTTCAGAAAAATCTAAAACCGCACATACCAAATGTTATTGCTTCAACGTTTCATTATTAATACAATACGCATTTGGCTCAAACAGGTGAGCAAACGTAGGATGTAAACTTGTGTAATATCTTTACATTAAATACAGTACTGAAACGGCTCAAATGTTCAAAGCAGAACTATAACATTTATGAATTTCGTGTTACAAAGTGTACTGTGATTAAAACGTCTACACCAGCAAAGTTTGCCCTTTCTCTAACTATCTCAACCCTTTTGTTAACAAAACATCTAGGGATTTCTCTGAAATATTACCTGGAATTAAATGTGCAGTACATATATATAAATTACATAGCGGAAATTCCCGAGTTGCATTTCTGTTTTCCTTTAGTATATTATATAATGGTATCAAAGGCTTTTAGATTAAAATAGACTATTCTGCACATTATAATACTATCCATAATAATTTACATTCAAGTACAAAACAATTAGTTTAAAGGCTGACACATTTCATTTTAAATATGTTGCATAATACAATAAAACAAATTGACCCGGAACCAGGAAGCGCACTTGAATGATAAGAAATACTTATGGGAAACACTTAAGTATCCGGGAACCGTATACAATGCAATATCATAAATAATAACGGAATTCCTTTATCATTATGTTTTGTCTTAACTTGAACTTATCGCTAACTGTTATTTAATCGTTTTCAATCATATATGTACGGAGGTGAACTTGATATTTATAGTATGCATGCCCGTAGCCACACTGAGGTACACCGGGGTAGGCGCCCAAAAAAAGCATGTTGAAATTTTAACTGAGTATCAAATAAAATCACTACCATTCTTTAAAACGAAAATCGTGCGCAGAAATTGCACTAAAACTCAGGGACTCGCTTGCAAAAATCTTATTTTTTTTCGAGTAGGGGGTATGTACTTGGACCGTATTAGAAAATGATTCTCAGAGGTGGCTACGGGTCTATTAAAGGGTATGCAGCGACACAGCCAAGCCATCTTTATTATTGAGAGTTTTGAAAAACTTGAATAAGGGTGAAAGAATTATCAAAATCGGATGATAAACAAAGAAGATATGATCATTTGAAATTTCTGTTGAAACGGATATGGAAGCGGCCATTTTGAGAGCTATGACATCACGGTTCTAAATGACCATAAACGGAATATTTATAAATATGAAAATTTACTGATTTATAGGGAAAAAATGACAGCAACTGTATGAAAAATATGTAATACTTAATGGCAATAATGATTTATATCACCAGTAAAAAAAAATCATTCATTTGCAGTGATTTTCTTCATTTTAAATGATATTTATCAATATTCCATATATGGTAATATGGAACTATAACATCATAGTTCTAAAAATGGCGGCTCCCATATTCGTTTTAGAACAACCTTTAAATGGTCATATCTTTTTCGTTTATCATCCGATTTTGATAATTCTTTCACATTTTCCAAGTTTTTCAGAACTCTCAATAATAGAGTTTGTTTGGCTGTGTCGCTACATTCCCTTTAATATATATGTACACTAGTTTTTTTACATATCGCCGTGCAATAAGTAACGTTTTAGGATGATTGTTAAACACACAACGTTTTAGGATGATTGTTAAACACATAACGTTTTAGGATGATTGTTAAACACACAACGTTTTAGGATGATTGTTAAACACATAACGTTTTAGGATGATTGTTAAACACATAACGTTTAGGATGATTGTTAAACACATAACGTTTTAGGATGATTGTTAAACACATAACGTTGTAGGATGATTGTTAAACACACAACGTTTTAGGATGATTGTTAAACACACATGATATTACGTATTTATTTCCTATAATACACACCTCACTTCGTCTTCTCCTCTTGGTCTTCACACGTCGGCGATATGGATCGTAACCCCTGAAATTCAAATATTACTATTAATACAGTGATGGGCATGAACTTATTGCAAGGAATGCAATGCTCAAGTACGGCAAAAGATGGAAGCGTCTCCGTGGCCGAATGGTTAACGCCGTTGCGTTGTAAACCTTCGCCTCTCACCGCTGCGGGTTCGAATCCAACTGGGAGCTCGACTTGTGAGGAAGTGTCGATTCTTACGGATTGTGGGAGGTGTACAGTAGTGGTTCTACCCAGGAAAAGTGGGTGGTCTGCCTTTGCCTCCATCACAGAAAAAATCGACCCTCATATATAACCTTACATGTGTTGAAAATGATGTAAAGCACCATACAAACAATCAACATGTCAAAAGATGGATCTTCATTAGGCCAGAAAGGTAACTACGTTTGGTCCATCAGGTTCATCGTAGCTAATATCGATGATTTTTTGTTTGAATGGCGTTTTACGACATTTTTAGCACATGTTAGACCATATATAACGGTCGATTTTATTTGTGGTAGAGGCAGACCACCCCATGTTTCCTCGGTAGAACCAGTACTGTATACCTCCCGCGATCCGTAAGAATCGACACTTTCTAACTTGACAGGTCGAGCTCCCTTTGGGACTCGAACCTGCAGCGATGAGAGGTTAGAACGTTTTAGACGCAGCGTTTTTCTATCCCGGCCACGGAGGCATCGATGCAGATGATTTACACTGGATTATATCATATTTCAATTTATGTAATCCAATTAGCAAAAGCAATTGCTTTGAACTATTCAACTAATTTATAATATATCTAATAAAATAGGATTATTACTACAGTAACTTGTTCTGGGAGTTTGTATCAGCCTCGAGTGTGATCCTGAGCTGGCATTTACCAACGAGAGGTGATACAAGTTTCAGAACAAGTTACTACAGTAATGATCCTTTTATTATATACCTCTTTACATATCATTAAAATAGAATACATGTATCAAAAACAACAAATTAAAACACAATTATATAAAGTCAAATTAACTGGAAACCACCAACAGGAAAGACATGAAAACATTTACATTACACGTGCATGAAAACATGTACATTACATTGCAACAACTACACCTGTGTTCATTACACATCAAATTCTAGTGAATTTACCAACCGACATACTCTTTAATTAATTAATTAACCCACAATGTTCACAAACGCACAAACAAACATTCTGACAGTTCACATGTCATGTTAAAACATCCATTGTTCTTAATGTATTACTAGCTGGGCAATCCCCAACATTCCAATCTGTCATTTTCCAAAATCTATTTTTAGTAGCATACCAATAATCTGTAGTGTGATACAGGTTGTTGTATTCCATTGTAAGAAAATGAAGGTACTATGTATATATTATTGATAGGTATATAACAATTGCAAATATGCGAGTTATAAAGAGAAAAACTAACGGGACGCAGCGAGTTTTTCTAGTCAATACTTTTCGGACAAGTGATATAACTTTGTAATTAATCGTAAATTATTTATGGAACTTCGCAAAAAATTATCATGTTTCTATGTGTTAGTGTCACAAAAGGAACGTCAATCAGTATACAGTAGTCTAGATACGTGCCCACACTCTAGATAAAATCAAGTCATTAACAAATTAATTTTATCTCCTGACATGTTTACACTTTCGTAAGAACCAGAAGTGCAGTCATTGGCTTAACCCTGTCACAAATGAAAATTTACTAATATAGAGATGTACCTGAGTACTAATTGCATTTAAGTACAACTATGTTCAGGATGACGTCATTCCGATACAAAAAGAATTTAATCAAACCTGTGTACAATAACTACTGACGTCAACGGATGAATTTTACCACCCTTAATTAACAGTTTCTAAAGGTCTTGAACTTCAACGAGACGGAAGGCAATAAGTGTCTCAGTAAGAAGAATGTTTAATTATATATGAAGGGTCTAAACACCTTTATCATTATCAATATTACAGAAAACAACTGAATTGGATTTGATAGTCGCACCAACAGCTAAGGAAACAAACACACAAAGCAGTAGTTGTTCAACGAGAATTTTCTTTAAAAGGGAGTGGAGGTGATTCGGATGTTGTCTACTTTTTCAGTTTTAAAAATACTGAAATTAAAACCAAGTGCTTCTCAAAGCCGTAAAGCCCACTTACGATACATGCACATCAAAAACTCTACAAGCAGAAAAACTCTCCCAGCCGTCGAGTTTTCAAGACCAAACAGTTTCATAAACTAAACAAATAGCACGGAATATGCGGCCCAAACAAGTGCAAGAGTGCCTAATATATGAAACTGAGGCCAATTTTATTTATATTTTGGCGTCTTTATTTTTTCCCAGATCGCCAGCAGTCTCTTTAATGCATACATTAGTCGGAATCTTGAAAAATATTTAATTTGAATTGATATAGAGTCGCTATACGTTATACAGAACAGAGAACTCCCTAGATCAACCTTCTCTTACTTTCAAATATATTATAAACACGGGGGACAGACTCCAGTACATAATCCCTCGCCTACACACACACACCACACACCCACACTCCATCCACCCACCCACACTCCACCAAACACCCACCCACCCACCCACACACCACACACCCACACTCCACCAAACACCCACCCACCCACACTCAACCGTGCACCCACGTTCTACCACCCACCCACACGCCACCACCCACCCACACGCCACCACTCACCCACACTCCACCGTGCACCCACACTCCACCACCCGACGGACAAAACAATGGACGTAAGTTACTCGCTCAAGATCAACAGCGTAATGGGCCGCGGCAAGCAAACACCCTACCACCAGACGCCACTAAATTACGATGCAAGAACCCAACCACCAGACTCCACCCCTTAATCAAAGAGGCAAATACCCTACCACCTGACCCGAGGCAAACACATTACCACCAGACCCCACCCTTTAAGTTACGAGGCAAACACCCTACCACCAGACGCCACTAAGTTACGATGCGAAAACTCTACCACCAGACTCCACCCCTTAAGTAACAAGGCAAACACCCTACCACCAGACCCCGACACATTATCACTATGTATAGGATAGAGGCTATGAAGAGAAATCTTCACCATTAAGAAACAGAAAGGGAGGGAGCGTAGCGACTGACCGCGGTTTCTTAGTGGTGAAGATTTCTCTTCATAGACTCTATCCGGCTTAGTGTTTACGATAGGTTTTATCGATAGTCTCTATATAGGTCACACTCTAAACCACGAAGAGCGCTGGTAGTAAAATTTTCATGAATAAATGGTGCAAGTATTTGAAATTCTGAGCCATCTGATTGGTTTAAAAAGTAGAGTAAACACTAATTTAGTGTTTACGGTAGGTTTTATCGATAGTCTCTATATAGGTGAAATCTTGTATCGAATTTTGCACAACAATGCTGAATTTATTAACAGTGCGTTTGTACTGAAATTCGATTCCTTGTAAACAACAGTCTACTCCCAGAAGCGTTGACCTAGACACCAGATCAAAACATTGATACGCAATTATATAGATGCGGCTCCAGGATATATGTTGTTGGGCGTGACCCATTCGATAACAAAACCAAGTGTCGGTTTCACGTGCAAGTGTATACAATGAGTAATACTATATGAAATAATTATATTGTTTGAATGGGTTTATATAATACATCTACAGTATATACGTATGTACATCACCTAAATCCGCGCCTATAATGTATGCAAAGGCGTACGCTAATGACATATTGAGCGGGACAAGCTGTGGGGTTACTTACTGTGGTCCTGGGGCATGGCCCCCGAACACCCCACTCACATGCAGTGGTTCATACCTGGGTGTTTATTCGTGTATGTATGATTAGATGTTCCGAAAAGGCAGATTTTGGACAGTTTCACGGTATTTCCTTCACAATTGCTGTTTCCATTAAAGGGACAGGAGGCGATCTTGTGGGGATCCAAATACAAACGACATAATAATGGGCTTCAGATTTATATACATTAAATTAAGCCGCATGTTACCTTCGGTTTAGTTATTGTTTATGAAAACGTTTGGTATGGAAAACGCGACGAATCGTTTTTTTTTGTTGCTAAATCACAAATGCTAATTTAAATGAGTTTATATTGCTAGCAGTTATTCTTATAATTCAAGTAAAGTGTGCTTGGTCGAATGGTTAACGACTTTGCGTTGTAAACCTTCGCCTTTCACCGCTGCGGGTTCGAACCCCACTGGGAGCTCGACTTGTAAGTGAGGAAGTGTCGATTCTTAGGATGGCGGGAGGTGTACAGTACTGGTTCTACCCAGGAAAAGTGGTGGTCTGCCTGCACCAAAATAAAATCGACCGTCATATATAACCTTACGTGTTCAAAATGACGTAAAAAAACATACAAACAAATCACATTATAAAGGTCTGATACCACTATTGATTTGGGCCTTCTGATCGGTTGAAAAAAAGTATAGGGTCTATTATGGCATATAGTCAGATTGTAAGGTAGATTCTGATTGGATTAAATTACGAAAATCATAACAAATCCCCATAAAAACATCAAAATATATTTCCATCATAAAACATGTTGATTTAAGATATTTTGATTGAAATTTGCATTTTATGGATACAATTGTACTGAGAATATATTTCGAAAAAAAAGTGCTTCTTCAGTGAAATATTAGAGGCTGAAAGCATCAGACTCCCCCACACTAAAAAGTGCCCATCTTCAGCGAAATATTAGAGGCTGAAAGCATCAGACTCCCCACTCCCCACACACTAAAAAGTGCCCATCTTCAGTGAAATATTAGAGGCTGAAAGCATCAGACTCCCCCCACTAAAAAGTGTCCATCTTCAGTGAAATATTAGAGGCTGAAAGCATCAGACTCCCCCACTCCCCACACACCAAAAAGTGCCCATGTTCAGTGAAATATTAGAGACTGAAAGCATCAGACTCCCCACTCCCTCCCACCCCCAAGATAATGGAGGCCTATGGGAAATGCAATAGTGTTATATCACCTAAATAACAAGAATGTACAAGACTTAAAGCATCATATGAAATCATATGAGCTATTTAATCTGAACTATTTCGTCAACAATAATTAAATCGTACGGATCATGGGGCCTGGCTTAGTGCACATGCACATTTAATATAAAACTGAAACATAAATTATGATTTTTTTATTCTTATTTGGATTAACGCCCATAATTCTTCCAGATCGCCTACAGTCCCTTTAAGGGCGTTTGTCCTTACGGATCTTCGATCGATCTCATACAGGTTATGGGCTGTATCGTCTGCCATATCGTCTGCTGTATCGTCTACACACATGTTTGAGACACACCCTATTACGTATTACAAACCCACGTAAATTGAGCACGCCCTTTCGCCCAGCTAGGATCAGGTACAAGAGTTAAAACAGTTCTTGTTATATTCGGAGTGTCATACTCGCTGCGACATGCCTCCGTGGCCGGTATGGTAAAAACGCTGCGTTTACTTCTCTCCTTTCACGGCTGCGGGTTCGAATCACACTGGGAGCTCGACTTGTGAGAAAGTGTCGATTCTTACGAATGACGGGAGGTATACAGTACTGGTTCTACCCAGGAAAAAGGGGTGGTCTGCCTCCACCACTAAAACAAACGAACTTCATACAGGCCTATAGCCAAAAACGTGCTGAAAATGACGTAAGACATCATTCAATAAAGCAACCAACAGTAATCGCGATGATAAGTATAAAGCGTAACGTAATCATCTGACTAACAAGTTGTCTGGTTCACACGATCGATATAGTAACGATAAATGCTTGCTTTCGTTGTGTAATCTTTGTTATTTCTGTCAAGGGACATCTCTGAAAATAAGTATTTGTCATGTCACACGACCCATCTTCATTTTCCTATACAACAACATGTAAATGTCAGCGCCTACGTACATATAATTTACGGTGCGAAACTATTGATTTACAGCAGTATAAATAGAAAGACGAGCACGCTATTTTGCAGTCTTTAACCTAAATAATAATAACAGTAAGTAAGTAATAATAATAATAATAATAATAATAATAATAAAAATAATAATAATAATTAATATTTACATTTTAATCGTTTTTATATATTAGCCGTTTTTATATATTAGCAAGTATTTAATGCATCCTCGCTGCACTAGGCACGATATTTTATGACGCCATGGCTCTGGCCCATTCGCAATATATCTCGTATAGACGTATACTGCTTCGCAGCTAGCCTCGGTCACTAGGCCCGCTACTAATTTGTTCGTTACTCTATGCTACACGGATCCAGAACCAGTGCCTGGGGAAAATAGGACGTTTGAACTCGCATCTCACGTTTGGGGCGATTTTGGCGAGATTTTGAGAGATTCTACGAGACTTTCAAAAAACATATTTTCAAGTTAATTTAATATTAATTTCTTGTTTTTAACTTATGAGAAGCAGCAAGGGACGTTAAAACGTTTTTTTAATTGACGTTTTACGTTTATTTACAACATGACGTCACGCATTTATGCGCGTGAAAAAAGCGCGCCAATAAATTGCACAAATCGCTAGCGCTTTAATTGGCCTAATCCGCCCACACCGATATCTGCAAGTAAGACGTATACATGATACGGTCTAGCCGACCGAGACAACTGCGCAACATTAATCGAATGTAAATCGAAGGTTTCCATATTGGTTACGCCATCGCGCCTTAGATACCCGCCAAAAACAATAATTGTTTGCATTCAAAATCAAAGTTATGATCCAACTTTTGCAATGGCATTATGCTGATTGCTCCATCTATAGTTTATTTACATGCAAGCAGTGATAAAACCTTAATCTGTATTGTAAATAACAAATATACAACGCAAAACATAAACGACACGTGTGGCCGACGGCTATATTGTTATATAGCAACAGTGCACTATTTCTGTGCCGTTGCCGTCAGGCTAACATAATGTCAAGATTTTAAACATACCGAAGCACCGTGATACACACGAGGCGGGACCCCGAAGAATGACGGGATTGACCGTGCGTTCACGATTGAGCTCTAGCCGACGATAATGAAAATGTGTCGCGTGCATCATGAGGCGAAGTGAGGCTGGATGTGGAGTGAAGTCATGCGCGTGTACTAGGTCGACACACTATCACAAGTGAAGCGTATGTGGTCTAGCTATTATACTTTAAAAGCAGACTATGCTTATTAGCACATTTAAACTGAAACAGTTGTGGAAGCACTCGGAAGCAAAGTACGCTAACAAATAAACTGACTTAAATTAAACTGTACAGACTGCCGAATACATATTTGTGTACTAATTACGCTACATGCTGCGCCGACGTTAAGCACAACACATGAAGCGTGCAGATCCAAATGGTTTATTTACAGCACAGTATAAAGTTTACGTAAACACACGAGTTAAAAAGTCAGCGTGCCTTTTTAACAAAGCGTACGATTCTAATCAGTTGTTTGAATTAACGGCTCAGTACTTCGGGGGATTTAATACACAATTGACAGTAATATTATACACGAATATTTGACACAAAGTATAGTAGTTATATATCATCTCCGTTAAAGTTAACAATAAGCATATTATGACTTTAAGTAGCTTGCTTTTTTCCCCCCCAGAACACAACGTGATGTCAGTACAACAAAGTGACCGCCTTGAACGATACATCAATGTTTATGTGAAAGATACCTAATTAAATTGTCTAGAAAACGGAATTAGTGTAATGTTCTAAACGTATGTTTATGTGAAAGATACCTAATTAAATTGTCTAGAAAACGGAATTAGTGTAATGTTCTAAACGTACAAGAGTTGTAATGGGAAACTGGTGTCTAGGACTAGTATATTGTCGTGATGGTAGTGCTAATCAACCCAAGAAACTGAAACTAAGCTCTATTTATAAACAATTACACTATTACGGTAGGAGACACGTTTCGCAAAAAATGTTTACATCAGTTATCACGCATGTCTTTGTCAGGTTAAAAACTATGCATTTTCTAATGAAATCAATATTTCAAGTCAGTTAGGCAGAATACGGGTAAAAGAAAATGGTTGGGATTGAATATGTAACATAGTATAGGTTATTTAGAGGCGGGAATCCTACTCTTATTATCGAATAGATTCCTATGATTCTTTAACGTGCTCGGAGGATAGACCGATACACGGGACCGCCGGGTTTACGTCCCACACCGACGAAACTCAGTGGCACCACAGAGGATTGAACTAGGGGCCTCCGGTTACAAATCCGCCGCGCTACCGACTGCGCCACGCCAGCCCTCAATTCGATGTTAATTTTATTTGAGGTTTCGTCATCTTGACCTTTTATTTTTAAAACCTTGGCAGTATTCTTCTTCAGCATTTCATTTCGTCGGCTATTTGCTTTCTGACATTTCCCGATCTATTTGAAGCACTTCTTTTCTTGACTCATAAGGCGAAATTTTTATAACAACTTGGGTATGAAAGTTGTACATATCTGAACATTTTTACTTTTGATATATAATTTTATATAGTTATTATGACCTCTACAATCTGCATAATTATTATGACCTCTATAATCTGCATAATAACTAAAGATAAATAATTATATCTTACGGATGGCGGGACGTATACAATACTGGCGCTACCTATGAGTAAGTGTGTGATTTGCCTCCGCCACTAAAACTCGACCGTCACACACGCTAACATATTCTAAAAATGACGTTAATCCTCAAACAAACAATTGTTATAGTCTGACCACAAAACAGCCGTGATTTTATGATAACTTGCTTTGCTAGAGGTGGGCTAAATCGTTTATATGCATGTACTTACTCTTCATCAAACTGTGTGATGAGCGACGCGTCAAGGATGTTCTCTTCCGGTTCCCACGTGCAGTGTCTGTAAAGTAAAACTAAACAATGATGATCACCGATAAGAAAGCCGGTCGATAACGCACCCAACAGTCCAGGGTCCGTATTCATCAAGCTTCTTAGCAATATCTTAAGTCAATTTTTTTTATCAACTTTTCTTTTCTTAAAATTGCTAATAAGATTATGCATAAATAAAATCTACAGCTAAATATTTATCTTAAAATAGATGGTTTGTAGTGTTCCTGAGAGGTAATAAGGAAATTAAAAAAATATATAAAAAAAATCTTTAAATTTTGACTTAAGTAATATTTTCCACTTATGTTGCTTTGTGAATACCGACCCAGGTTTACAGGTACAGCCAAGTGCAAACGGATTTTGGAAAATCTGACTTGGTTAATCTGTGATACATATGATACATACAAATTACTTATCTAAGAGTATAATATTAATTATACCACAATAGCTAACGCTCGTGCATTATCTCCCCGTACACGTGCAAAACTCATGCTCTATCCTATACCTAAACATCTATAATGTTGCAAGTGCACAGGCGGATAAAGGATATTAGACTAGACGAGCCCCCTTCCTCCATCATCTGGATCAACGCCTCTTTCGAATTGTTGTTGAACCATACTTGTACAATATCATATAAACACAAGCAACATTTTACGCAAGCGTAAACAAGTAAACACACATGTGACTGCCTGTGAACTACAATTGTTTTTGCCGTGCCTTGACATAATTATTGAAATTATGAAAGTTATCAAGCTGAAATAAGTGTTTATTTAAAACTATGAAAAGCAATAACTACACAATGAATGCGTCAATATTGTTTATTTTGAAACCTGGAGAAGGTTTTATTGATATAATCCTTCAAATGAAAATCGATACAAATTAAAAATCAATTTTTTTAAAGTGACTGGACAAGGTGGAACTGCTTCTTTTTTATGAAGTAAAAATGGGCCTTAATTTTGTTAAAATAAAAGCAATAATTTATGTAACGTGGCTCTTTGTTGTGGTTTTATAATGAATAGTGTACGTGAAGTTTCAATCCATTCTGTAGATTGCGAGTTCCAAGCTTATATACAAACTTTTACCAAGGTTAAAATCTTTAACCAAGTTTTTCTAAGTATTAAAGGGACCATTACTTTGTTAAAATAAAAGCAAAAGTTATAGAACCTGGCTCTGTGGTGTTGTCTTATGATGCAGAATGCATGTGTGAAGTTTCAATCCATTACCTAAAGTAGTTTGTTAGATGCAAGTTTACATAATAACTTTAACCAAGTTTAGATGTATATAAAAATTAAACCAATCTTATATACAATGTACAAACCGTAACCAAGTTTAGGGGCAGACAACACTGACAACGACCAGGAATACGGGAATACCATGAATACCGCATTATGAATAAACTTTATCGTATATAAAAATTAAACCAATCTTATATACAATGTACAAACCGTAACCAAGTTTAGGGGCAGACAACACTGACAACGACCAGGAATACGGGAATACCATGAATACCGCATTATGAATAAACTTTATCGTTACATATTCATGGATTTATGGGTATTATTTCATTCAGTTTCAATTACACTTTCATTATGCTCCGTAAAAAAATCCCGGACGTAAAGATCCCGGAAATATTACCGCATGCTACACTTCAGTAGACTGATTTCAGCAAGTATTACCGTTGAACGGTAACGTTGCAAAATATGTGTTTATACCAGTCAAGATTTTTAGACTAGTTCACTAGGAATTGAAGTTGTAATGCATGCTTATCATCAGCTACATGATTCACAGTCTGACAAATACAAAACCCATATAAGGATCGGCTGCCTTTCAGCAGCTGAATAACGACATTGTGCAGAGGCGGATACATGATTTCATATTAGCATATAGAGAGAGCAGTGCGACGCTTTTTAATTCTCCACTCTCCTGGATCCTCGCCTGTAGTGCCAATAACGGTAATTAAAGAATCAACGCAGAATGCTGCAGTTTTCGTTGCATTCAGCAAGACTGTGTGTACATCTGTTTGTATTTATACAAAATCAAAATAAATACCAGCTGTTGCGCAAACGGTGCATTGTACTTAAACAGAACACAATCGCGTGCTGTTTACCTACACGTTCTTTATTTTGATCTACATAGCTCTTTTAATCGGTCAATCCAAACACTATGATAGCACGCAAGCAATTAGATGTTAGCTGGTGGAAACCGGCGAATATATTTGTGATTATTTCGATAAGCGCACTGGAAGGAACGTTATTAATGGGAACACTTTTATTTTGTGAAATACTACTTTTAACAAATATCCTGATATAGTATTGACATTAACTGTTTCTTTAAACTGCATGTGCATGAATTAACTCTTTAGATAAAAGTTGTTTGTTATCAGTGTGTATGCGTGTGCATAAATAATGCTTACTCTGAAATTAATGTTTAAAACACGGCGCGTTATTTCACTAAATTTAACGGAGCGTGTATTTCCCGCCTTTTATTGTTTTAAGTACTTAGTAGGTTGTAAGAGTTAGTCAATACTGCAATGACCTAGTTATCTACAAAACATTTTTAAATTCATTTGTTTCTAATGTTGTTTTGATGAGACTGTTGTCATACTGTCTCTTCCTTTTCTTTCCAATGGTGGGTAACTGATAACACCGGTAGATGATATACACCGGTAGTAGATATACGAAGGATAAATATCAGCAACGTCCTTAACGGCGAATTGATGCTTTGCATCATTTTTTTCTAGTATATTCCATAACGTTCCTTAATGAATGCTGATCCGTAATCAGCCTGATCAAATGTTACTGTTAATGTGTACAACCATACACTTTTTGCTGAGTAGTTATGTGCACTGTCACGCTACCCTATATATATCGCACTTAAACTACACACGCCCATATAACCATATATCGAACCAGCATGTCGTACCTTTATACACGCGGTAATCTTGTTTTTTTTAAAAACTCGCGGCGTCCCGTTAGTGTTTCTACGTAAATTGGATTGTTCAACCATTAATATTAATTATAATAATTGTATAAAGCAAATTGTTTTTACATATTACTAACTGTTGATTATATTTCACCAATTATATATTCAAACCTATGGTAGAATAACGAAGAAAAGTTGAAAACCCAAAATTGTATTTTAATATGCGCAATCAGATTTAAAGCCAAAATGATACTGGAATAATAAATAGAGTCTAATTTTAATGCTTGATAAAGACTTGAAGATTGACACGAGTCCTTTAAAACTCTACTTACATCTTCATGTACCCACTCATGCACCAGTTATTGTTGAAAGTTGAAAAAAATCGAAAAAAAATCGACTGAAAATACTTCCTTTTTTTAGCAATTTCATTTGTAACTGTTTTAGACAAGCCTAACATTTACCGATCGCATTCGTTTTAAATGGACACACGGCAATCTTGAAGTATCTGAAATGGGTGTCTCGATATATATATATCCA
This sequence comes from Cyrtodaria siliqua, assembly GCA_037043455.1. Lineage (NCBI taxonomy): Eukaryota > Metazoa > Mollusca > Bivalvia > Adapedonta > Hiatellidae > Cyrtodaria > Cyrtodaria siliqua. Next base: position 187,525 of record JAWPHD010001716.1, on the reverse strand, counting down.
GTATCATTTTTACTTTTACTCTGGTTACATTTTAAAAAATCGAATTTTGAGTATTCACTATTCACTAACGGGACGCCGCCAGTTTTTAAAAAATCAAGATTGCCGTGTGTCCCTTTAACTTCAATAGATGTAGACGTTGAAGAACTCAAGCGCCAGGTAAAGACAGGGTAGCATTTTATTCAAGATTTTGTTTTGTTTAAAAAAAAGGGCAGACATATTCAGTATTCAATATTTTATATTAAAATCGCGTAGATATTGCAGGGCCTCTTTAAATATCACACCCGACCAATATCCGCTCTTGGACCAAAACTCCTCGTGGATGAAAGATATGAATTCCCACGCGTTCTTCTCAATTTGCAACACAAATCCGGAATCGTACGTACAATGGGAGCTATATAATTATACGGATCTTGCTTGCTGCACTATTTGCTCTTTAGAGAATTTAGTTCAAAATATGCTTTAAACTTTACTTTTTCCTGCTTTTCAGTTCATTGATTTTTTTCCAAAAAGTATAACTGCACTGTTAAAATTTCCTTAAAATAATTATCACCAATTACATACCCGGACGTGTCAGAGCATATGCACCCAGATTACACCCGGAAGTGTCAGAGCATAATTTATATTCCCGGATGTGTATATGCTCGGATATAGACGTTATATAGATCACCAGATACTTACATCTGCGATGGCGTGTTTTAAATATTGTTTTCTCTGAGTTTTTATCTGCAAATGCAGACTGAAAAAAAAATCACAAATGAAGTAAGCTCCTTAGCTTATTAGTTTCATACCAATGACAAACCATACATACCAATGACAAACCATACATACCAATGACAAACCATACATCGTATTTATGAGCGTTATATGTGTATAGGAATTCGCAGCACGTCCGGTTTAATAATATAATGAAATTGTAGGCCGATCTGCGATTTCGTGATATTCCGAGAAATTGCAAACGACCACGCAGCCTATCCTGTATAAACTGATTTAGTCTAAAGTACAATTCTGCTGTATGCTATCAATATATTGGCTACGTCACAGGAGTTTTGTTTTGTTTTTTAATTGTTGTAATTCATGAACGCTCTGCCTCCTTCCAACACAACACTAAGGCGGTGGCGTGAAATATAGATGTCTTGTTTAAAACTGCCCGTCTTCATGATATAAATTTATGTATTTTATTGTGTCATCTGCGTAGCATGGCAGAGCAGACACTTAGGGATCACTTTATCCATCGTCCGTCCTACCGTCCGTCACATTTTAACATGCTACCTAACCTTGGCCATAACTTGATAAGTATTTGACCTATGTTCATGGAACTTCACACACATTTTCATCGAAACCCACGGAATGTTATTACTATGTCCAATAACTCTGACTTTCATTTTGGCAGGGGTATGCCCCTCTTCATGAAACTTTAACATGCAACCTAACCACATCATAACTAGCCATGACTTTGAAATAAGAACGCGGCAGGCGACACAAGTGTTCCGTGGAACACCTTTCTATTTCGTGATAGATACAGTTGGCTCACAAAAAATAAACGTTACAGGGTTGTTGTTTTGCGTTTTAGTTCGTCTTTTTTTTGAGGGGGATAATGATGAGGTATTGTCTGCATCCGCTTGGTAAAGTTGGGTACTTATGTATCTCGTGAAATACTTCACGTAATGGATTGAAACTTCCAATATCAAATAACTAATGCTTTATTTTTACAAAATTAATAATTAGGAGGTCCCCTTTTGTGCTTGAAAAAATTGTGTTTTAAGTTTTGTTTGTAAGCTTGTTTCTCGGGAACGATTTAACAGAATGGATTGAAACTTCTCACATATCTTCGGCATCATTAGACAATATCACAGACGAGCGTCTGCACCGACAGGCGTGCCTCTTGTTAAATTTTGTAATTTGTACATACGCACTTCATTCCTTCCAATAAATCGAAAATAGGGCGGTGGCGTGGGATATCGATGTCGCTTTTCACGTACGATAGGATGTCTTTTATTTGTAATAAAATAAATAAACGTGGCGCGCAAGTTGGGTTCTTTAAAAAATAATCCAATAGAGGGTTCAGCTGCAGCTCCGGTTTCTGTCCGTCAGTCTGTATGTCCGTCCCCAAAACTGGATCCTGCGATCTTGGTTTAACTTGATATGTTCTTGATAAGGAAATGAGGGTGTTATATGCACTTGTAAAAAAAAAAGAAGGGTGTTGTGCATGTGCATTCTTTCTAGATGAGTCTTACTAGCTGTGTTTGTTTGGAAGGAAATTATCATATGGCCTTGTATCACCCAGCAGTTTTCAATTTGCAGTTCCATCAGCAGTTGAAGTTATGCCCCGGACAAAAAGTCTTAGCATAAAATTACAAAGGGCAATAACTCTAATTTGAAAGACGACAGAGTTACGGTTCTTCTTGACTATGTGCCCTCTATCATTGTGTGAAGTTTCATTGCAGTCACAGCATTAGTTTTGAAGTTAGGGTCCGTACAAAAGTAGGACGGCCGGAAGGACAAAGCGGCGACTATATGCCAAACATTTCGGGGAGCGTAAAAACGATAGTAATCCTTAATCCGCTAAGCACAACTCTAATAGCCTTTGTAAACCCAGATCAACCTGCGAGTGATCAGGGTTTACAATGTCCGGCTGCTGATCATGTATTTCCCCCAAAACACCCCTTTTTCACCTAAATGGAATGGTCTTAATTCAAAGAAAGAACAGTCCATTATATATATGTAGAGAGTTAAGGGTTAAGTCCGAAAAGTACGACTAAGCTTCCTTAAAAAAACTGTCTATGCCATTGGTATACCTATGATATTTCATTGGTATAAATATATTTCATTGGTATAAATACATAGAATGGTTTGTCATTGGTATACATAATAATTATGTCATTGGTACACTTAGTTTGTCGTTGGTATACATATGGTTTGTCATTGGTATACATATGTCATTGGTACACTTAGTTTGTCATTGGTATACATATGGTTTGTCATTGGTATACATATGGTTTGTCATTGGTATATATATGTCATTGGTACACTTAATTTGTCATTGGTATACCTATGGTTTGTCACTGGTATACATATGGCATTGGTACACTTAGTTTGTCATTGGTATACATATATGGTTTGTCATTGGTATACATATGGTTTGTCATTGGTATACATATGGTTTGTCATTTGTATACATATGGCTTGGTGTTGGTGCACATACGATGTATGGCGAGTTACTTATGGCGAGTTACTCGCAGGCTGATCTGGGTTTACAATGGACGCAAAGGCTATTATAGTCGTGCTTAGCGGGTTAAGGGTTAATATACAATGTGTACATGCATTAAATTAAGCCGAACTTTATCTTCTTATTTAATAATATATGATAAAAAGTTACTGTCTGGAAAACTCAACAACTCTGCTTGTTTTTGTTGTCAAATCATAAATTATGATAGGGTGTATATTGCTAAAATGTCTATCTCAAAATGAAATTTGTTCGAGTATCTTCTTCTTCTTCTTCTTCCGATAATGTGCAGGGTTCCTCTGGAACATACTCGCACAGTGAAGTGAATATGTACACGTGAAGGAGGATCAAAGTGTGTATATACAATTAATATCATATGAATTAACATTATTGATTTATGCAACACAATTAGTCGAGTCATCTAAGTTGTATAGACCAAACTATTTCATTTACAATACTGCAAACTCGTATGGATAGAAGGTCTAGTATATGGCACACTGAATATGAAACTAAAACAGTATGATGGTTGTATTTGGATTAACACCCATACTATTTACAGATCGCCTACAGTCCCTTTAAGCTAGCGGAGAGCTGAGTTTTACTGTGGACCACGTGCATGATAAAAAGAACAGCGGAAAATGCTAATGATAGTTAAAATAAAGTGATGCCAGTAATGCAAAATATTGCCTTTAAATATACCACCTTCACGTTCTGTGATAGCCTCCGTGACCGGGATGGTATGCTGGAGGTTTGAATCCACTGGACGCTGGACTTGTAATTGGGACAGTATCAATTCTTACGGATGGTGGGAAGTATACATTACTGGTTCCACCCAGCAAAAAGTTAGTGGTCTGGCTCCACCACGAATAATCGACCGTCGTAATTATATAGCCTAAAATATGCTAAAATGACGTAAAACACCATTCAACCAACCAAACGTCATGGCGGTGATACGATCAATATCAATATACGTACAACAGTTTCGTAAACAGTAACATTCATTGACCGAGAAATTGATCTAAAACGTTGTTTACGTCTAGATATAATTACAGCAGTTGAAAGCAAGTTTAAAGGTTATGATCGTGAGTTTATGAAAGATCCGTAGATTAGATCCGTGCTTGTGTTCACGTATCTATAGCTAATCGATCGTTATGAGTTACAGCTAACTATAGATATTACCACTGTTATGCCTTATTACTAATTCATTATTCATTATTCAATATCGGAATGAGAAAACGTGTATTGTTTAACAATACGGTATTTTTATATTGAAAACGCTGTCATCAGTAAATAAACGCGTTTCCCTAAGAGATAAAAAATAATAGTTTAATAAACAAAACAATGGTTGTTAAGTGGCCATTTCACGTAACCGTGTAATATAACATGACATTGTATTAGGTATAGAATGTCCAACGAGGTGTTACGGGGTTGGGGGGGGGGGGCGGGGAGTGAGGGTATGTGATGTGTATGTAACTACTCAGTCACGGGTCCTGGAACTGAGATGGAGTTGGGGGGGGGGGGGGGGGGGGGGGGGGGGGGGGGGGCGGGGAGTGAGGGTATGTGATGTGTATGTAACTACTCAGTCACGGGTCCTGGAACTGAGATGGAGTTAGCGGGGTTTGGGGAGGGGGATCAAGGGTCCTGGGGGAGGGGATCAAGGGTTCTGAAACTGAGATGGAGTTGGCGGGTTGGGTGAGGGGGTCACGGGTTCTGGAACTGAGATAGAGTTGGCGGGGTTGGGTGTGGTGGGGTGTGTGTGTGTGGGTCACGGGTTCTGGAACTGAGATGGAGTTGGCGGTGGTTGGGGAGGGGGTTACATCACGGGTCCTGGAACTGAGATGGAGTTAGCGGGGGTTGGGTGAGGGGGTAACATCATAATATTGTGTATATAACTTCTCAGTCACGGGTCCTGGAAATGAGATAGAGTTGGCGGGGTTGGGTGGGTGTGGAGGGGGGGGGGGGGGGGGGGGGGTCACGGGTTCTGGAACTGAGATAGAGTTGGCGGGGTTGGGTGAGGGGGTCACGGGTCCTGGAACTGAGACAGAGTTGGCGGGGTTGGGTGTGGGGGGAACATCATAATAGTGTGTATATAACTATTCAGTCACGGGTCCTGGAACTGAGCTAGAGTTGGCGAGGTTTGGGGGGGGGGGGGGGGGGGGGGGGGTCACGGGTTCTGGAACTGAGATAAGAGTTGGCGGGGTTTGGTGAGGGGGGTCACGGGTCCTGGAACTGAGATAGAGTTGGCGGGTTGGGTGAGGGCGGTCACGGGTCCTGGAACTGAGATAGAGTTGGCGGGGTTGGGTGAGGGGGGTCACGGGTCCTGGAACTGAGATAGAGTTGGCGGGGTTGGGTGAGGGGTCACGGGTCCTGGAACTGAGATAGAGTTGGCGGGGTTGGGTTAGGGGGTAACATCATAATAGTGTTTATATAACTACTCAGTCACGGGTCCTGGAACTGAGCTAGAGTTGGCGAGGTTTGGGGGAGGGGTGGGGGGGGGGGGGGGGGTCACGGGTTCTGGAACTGAGATAAGAGTTGGCGGGGTTTGGTGAGGGGGGTCACGGGTCCTGGAACTGAGACAGAGTTGGCGGGGTTGGGTGAGGGCGGTCACGGGTCCTGGAACTGAGAACTGAGATAAGAGTTGGCGGGGTTGGGTGAGGGGGGTCACGGTTCCTGGAACTGAGATAGAGTTGGCGGGGTTGGGTGAGGGGGGTCACGGGTCCTGGAACTGAGATAGAGTTGGCGGGGTTGGGTGAGGGTGGTCACGGGTCCTGGAAGTGAGACAGAGTTAGCGGGGTTGGGTGAGGGGGGTCACGGGTCCTGGAACTGAGATAGAGTTGGCGGGGTTGGGTGAGGGGGGTCACGGGTCCTGGAACTGAGATAGAGTTGGCGGGGTTGGGTGAGGGGGGTCACGGGTCCTGGAACTGAGATAGAGTTGGCGGGGTTGGGTGAGGGGGGTCACGGGTCCTGGAACTGAGATAGAGTTGGCGGGAGTTGGGTAAGGGTGGTCACGGGTCCTGGAACTGAGATGGAGTTGGCGGGGGTTGGGTGAGGGGGTAACATCATAATAATGTGTATAACTACTCAGGACAGATCCAGGAATTGAGATTGTGTGTGTGGGGCGGGGGCGTAATTACACTAAATCTACCGGATGTGCTTGCCTAGTGCAATCTATATTAAAAGAGTGCTAATCTTTTTTCTTTTTTTCTCATTTAAAAACTTAAAAAAAAATAATGTTGACCTTTGACCCGTTTTAGTATACAGTTGAAGATGTAATTCTTAGAAGCTATTCAATCCCCAAATTTCCGGGAATTCTAACCAGGTTTATGTTTTTAACAGGATGTCAACATTCTCAAGTTAATATGGCAGGGTTGTGGATTTACGCTGTTATAACATACTTGTATACCTGCCGTTGGTGCTGATACAAATCACTGTCCATGTTTAAGTGTTTGATGTCATGAAAATAATCATTCCACTTGTAATTAATATATTGATTCAAACGCATTATTCAGCAGACAAATTACTTGGCTGCATGCAACATCTCATTGTTATAACTTCCTTATCAGCTTATTAGACACAGCGTGATAGTTACACTTGTGTTTTTTTGTGGTGTTTTTCTCTCAGACGTCGAGTATAAATACATTTTTTTCACCTTTTAAATTACAGCTAAACTAGTATTACATATTCTCTGTCAACAAGACCTTGATTGTCAGGTGAAGCAGCATTAGATAATCAATGTTACGGCTTCACAAGACAACGAACTTCGTCCTCAGAAAGACGCTTTATCTGAAAACATATCCGATTTCGAACAGTTGCCAGTGTCGGTGCACTTAAGGCTACCCGAATGTTAAGGTGCGCCGTGCTTTAAAGGGACACATGGCAATCTTGAAGTATTGCAATGATCATGCTTTCAAGGGACTGGAGGCGAACAGGAAAAACGAATGGGTGTCAATCAAAATACGAGTAAAACCATCATATTTCAGTTGCATAATGTACGAATCTGCACTAAACTAGGCTACATAAAAAGAACGATTTAATTATTGTTAAAGTGACTCACGGCAATCTTGATCAAAAACTCGCGGCTCCCTTAGTGTTTCTACATCAGTTGCATTTGTTCAATCATAAATAATCATTACGTGATCCGAGTATTAACTTTCATACTCCATCCAACCCCTTCTCCAAGAAGAGAAAACGGGGTTGGCTGGGGTATGAAATAAAAATACTTAATTTTGGCTTAAAAAGTTTGCGTATTGTAAAATTAAAAACTGTTAATAGGTAATTTTAAACAGGTTATCGCATTTTTTCATTAAAAAATGTTTTTAACGTGTTTTATTGTCGAATTATCCGTTATAAAATCCTACTAATATAAGCTTTCTCGTCGTTGAATTGAATTAAGGCAGGGCCACGTAATGTATAAGAATTATATAAAGCAAATTGTTTTTGCATCTTACTAACAGTACTGTTACGTTTCACCATAATATATTCAAACCTATGGTAGAATAACGAAGAAAATTTGAAAACTCAAAATTGTATTTAAATAATATGCATGCAGTGTTAAAGACTTAGTCAAGCGGTAATAACACCTCCGTTAACCCTTAACCAACCCTTAACCCGCTAAGCACGACTATAATAGCCTTTGCTTCCATTGTAAACCCAGATCAGCCTGCGAGTAACCCAAAATACCCCTTTGTCACATAAATGGAATGGTCTTAATTCAAAGAACGAACATGTCCACTATATATAATATGTAGTAGCGAGTTAAGGGTTAAAATGTTACAATTTCAACGATTCGGGTCGTAGTTGTAACATACTGTCTCATAGACAGGACAAATTAGCCCTTCAATATGCCATTAAGTTAAAATCTAACCCTTCAAACCCAACTTTCGATAATGTTTTTAATCCTAGTTATGAACCTATTTTAGATCGAAAACTGAAGGCCATTCGACCATTAAACCAAAATTAAGAGACACTGAAATCGACCTAAATTTGATTGCCAAGTACAAAGTACCACACATTCCACCGTGGACTTTGGAAACACCTACAATTATTTTTGATCTTTGTAATAGTAACAAATCCAGTACAGCATAATAAGAACACTTTATTATTTATATTCTATAACAGAATCAGGACGACACTGCACTCAATCGGGTGTGTAGTTCTAAGGTTTAAAGTCCCTCTACCATATAGGCCAAGATGAGAAATCCGTATAAACACGGCAATATGACTGCGTCTCTCGTGACTTTAAATCTTGAGTTTTATTCAAACCTTTAACATTAGCAACTGAATATATTTATTCGTTTTGGCTTTAAAACTGCTTACATAGAATCAAATAAAAAATGAGATTTCAAATTTCTTCGATATATTATTGGTGCAATATTATCAAAAGTTGGTAACATGTAAAAACAGTTTTGCTTTGAACTACTCTAATACTTAATATTTCTATACGCACATATGTAAGTTATGTTGACTATATGCTCATATGTAAGTTATGTTGACTATATGCACATATGTAAGTTATGTTGACTATATGCACATATGTAAGGTATGTTGACTATATGCACATATGTAAGTTATGTTGACTATATGCACATATGTAAGGTATGTTGACTATATGCACATATGTAAGTTATGTTGACTATATGCACATATGTAAGTTATGTTGACTATATGCACATATGTAAGTTATGTTGACTATATGCACATATGCAAGTTATGTTGACTATATGCACATATGTAAGTTATGTTGACTATATGCACATATGTAAGTTATGTTGAAAAACTAACGGGAGGACGCAAGTTTTGAACAAATCAAGATTTCCGTTTGTCTCTTTAAACGCAATTGGCTAATACGCAATATTCAGTAAACCACAACCATGCGTTCTATATTCCACTGCGTATAATCCCTATACATGGAGGGGAATTAATAGACGTACATTACTATACCATCATATTATGTACGCAATCATACAGTTTACCGAGAAATGCCAATAGTTAGATGACCAATGACCATTGTTAATTTGTATATTCATGTGTGTATGTGTGTGTGTGTGTGTTTGTGTGTGTTTCTAAGGAAAAGTGTGAGCTTGATATTAAAGAATGCGTGCACACGCATTCATAATCTATGAAATATGGGAGTTACCGAGTAACTGGTCACCTTTCTAATTTCCAAATAATTATTACTATCAGGCCAGAAGTGTGTCAAATAATGTGACATTACTCGCGCTAAAATAAAAACCGATAAAACCGAAAAACAAATGAAACATTTCCTCTTTATCCCAAATTGACGCGTTCAAATGACAAAACGATAACAGCGGAAAATAAATTAATCGAGTTTTGTATCGGAACTTCCTGAAAATCAATATTAGAACAAGGGCTCCAATGTCATCGTTTTTGCGCCAAAATTATGATGTTTGGCGTCTGTTAATAGAATCCGAGCAACACCTGCATGCTATAGCATATTAGTACTAATCAAAGCTGGGTCTACGATGCCTGTCTATCCATCGAAATATTTCAATGTAAAATCAATATTACGGAATTTAAAATATTGCAAGTAATATTAATGTCAGAGTGAAATCCACATGAACAACGTGCTATCACAAGAAATGAATACCAATCATAATTATCAAAAATGTACTCGTAGAAGATGCATTCATTCAATCTCACCAACCTAAAGTGGCATGTTTGTACCGCGGAACATCATCTTTTGACCACGTATATATATCGTACACTGGACATGCGAACGTTATAAGTGGCACTATCGTTAATACTAGTGCAACAAGAATACCGATCGTAGTCAGGGCTTTTCCTGTGAGTGCCACGGGGCCCCTTCCCAATTTGAATAAACACTATTTTCCTCAATTTAAAGAAAAACAATTCCCAATCCACAAAAAAAAAAAAAAAAAAAAAAAAATGTTCATATGTACTATACCGGTAATTTCCCAATTTTGCCAATTTGTCGATAACAAATTCCCAATTCAATCTAGGGGCCTTTTCCCCAAAATACCCAGAAAAAGCCCTGGTAGTGTAAGGTTTTCTATGTCAATCAGGTTTTTTAGGACATGTAAGCATCCGACTTCGTTCTAATCCGTTATGTTTTGTTTTACGAATGTCCGTAATACATATCCTCATGGATACATCTTCGGATACCTTTTCTGAGAGCTGGGCAATTTAAGTTCCAGGTTAAACCTTTTTTCAAAGGCAAATAATTTTAAAACAAATGAACCAGGGAGTTATGGGCCTTAATCAGATACATGCTGAAGATGTTTACAAAGTTTGATTGTTATAGACCTTACTTCGGAAGTTATTAGCCATAACCAGTTATCAGTAAAAACAGACAGACGGACGGACGGACAAGGCCACGTCATAAAACGTCTCTACGGGCGTATACAAACACCTGTATTTGAACGAGTATATAATATTAATAATACAGTCCTGGTTGCGTAATTATTAAAACAGGAGGGAGGGGACCAGCATACGCCCTAAATATGAGTTAGAAAAAGCGTTTCCCCTCAAATGGAGGCTTCCGTCTTCCAAAAGTCAGAGCTGCAGTCAGTTTCTTTTGTTTATGTTTTGTTTTGTTTAAAGTTACGCTTCCTTATCTCAAATCCTTGATCCGCCCTAAACTTGATCCGCCCTAAACAGATGTTTGTAATGATCGATATCATTGATATGACCTTATACGGATTTGCGCTGTGTGCTTATATCACCATGGCTATTAAAGAAGAAACAGCTATATATTTTGCCTTAACAGAACACAAGTAATTTATAACCTTTCTATATGTAAACAGCTTATTTCAGCTAAATTACATCAGTTCTGGAATTAATATGTCTGTATATAAATATGTGTCTGTAAATAATCGCTTAATATAAATTCGAAACTAGATTTCAGAATGAATATAAATTCGAAACTAGATTTTCAGAATGAGTCACCAAATAGTTTCCTCAAGCTCTAACCGCATTCATGTGGTTTGTGGGAAGTCTATTTTTATTGGTTACATATATCAGACGATCTGCGGAGTTTGAAACTGCGTAATTGCATAATCTTTGAAAATATAACGCATTGAAGGTGCGAATCTGTTTTCAGTATCTAGGACAAAGTTGTCTTGTGCATGAGTAGTATGTGACTCATGGGCCTATGGCCTATTGACTTACTTCTTATAATAATTAGTAATTATGGTTCTTTCGAGCATGAAGCTCTCGAAATGAAATGGGTTGTACACATCATATTACGATATACTGAGATAGTAACCTCAGAGGGAGATGAGATGACAAGCTTCCCATCAGACATGTCTCCACCACGCCACGCGGCTGATATATACAGCTCTCAAACGCGAGGCCTTATTACTCACTTTGAAACATCGCCTCTCACCGTGCGTGTTCGAAATCCGCTGGAAGCTCGGCTTGTAAGAAAGTGTCAATTCTTTTCGGATGGCGGGAGGTATACAGTACTGGTTCTACCTTGGAAAAAGTGGATGATCAGCCTCCACCACTTAACAATCGAATTTAAGGAGAAGTACTCTTAAGATGTTTCGTCTGTTCCAAGCCTACTTACTATGTATGTATTGCAATATATATGTTGTAAACATGCTGAAGTTTGCTGAAGTTTGTTTCAACCAAAAAATCGACCGTCTATATAGCCTAAAATATGTTGAAAATGACGTAAAACACCATTCATTCAACCAACCAACCAACCTCCCGAGGCAGCTTGGAGTTCTCGAAAATCGTTATATAAGATAAGAATCATTAAGGGTTTAGTCCCTTTTGAAACGTATGGCCTAAAGGAGGAGCTGAACATACTGATTAAAATACTAGTTGTTTACTTACTTGGCGGAGTAGCCTTTCCATTTCACCAAAAACTCACGATGACCCTAGAAAATAAAGAATACCATTGAAAATGTCACTGGCCTATCATTGTTCATTGACGTCGTCTCTTCGGTGGCGTGCATGTGTTTGGGATGAGGGCTGATGTTATGATAGCTAGAGTCGGGGCATGTTAAAATACATAATAAAAACAAATCCTACTGCCCCCCCCCCCACCCCCACCCCGCCCACCACACACCCCACGCTCCCACCATATTTGACTGCAATGAGTATTTACTTATCAGATTCAAAATTAATGAATAGCAGTGAAAAAAAGTGTTTAAATAGTTCCTTCTATCCATTTGATACATTTTAAAACAAAAGAATGGTCCATTCTGATTAAATGGATCTTAAGTAAAACGAAACACTGTAAGTAAAACGAAACACTGTATGATCTTTGATCTTAATATAAGACCCACGCTGAGAACAATTTTCATCATGTAGATATGGAATAAAATGTTCCAAAGGACAATACGATCATACGTCTAATAATAGTCATGATTTTTAAAAGTTTAGAGTATGTGTAGTAAGTTGATGAGTGTAGATGTAAAGATTTTCACAATACTAAAAAACTCAGTTTAACTACAGCGCTGCTCCCCGCCCCCTCAACCGCACCTGTATATGTGCCTTACATGCATACTATCATGGTCCAACCATCATAAGTTCCAGGCGCAACATGAGAGTCTAACACAAAATAAATAAAATACAGTCTAGAGTGCACGTAAACGGATTTTCTCCGTTCCCCCGAACTGATATTTAGTGCATTCAGGTTACCCTACTTCCCGACATTCGGTAGTAAACACGCGATATATAGGTTATAGCCTGTACACATGCATGGAAAAAATACAAATTACTTTATGATTAAATAAATGTCATTTAATGAAACTTGCAGTATTTATAAAATAGATTCTGTTCTACAAAATGGAAATTTTCCTACCTTCCTACGTCGTTTCTTTTTAATATAATCCGCAATAAACACCCGGTCAGACATCGTGCAGCTTCGATATTGATATCGACCAGCCCGTGAACCGGTGACGCAGTAGATTGAGAAAAATTGTTTTTGTAAACATAACACTGCGCAAGCGCGTCCGTGACGTCAAGATTTGTTTAATGACCCATAAGTTCATGAGTGTGCACCGTGTATTTAGAAACAACCAACAATAATGTCTTTTATACTGATGAGTCAAATTATCATGAATGTGTGTCAAGTAATTGGGAAATACGGTAGTCACGGTTAAGATCTATTTTTAGATGTTGCGAATGGTTGAGTTCATTTAAAATGACAATGTCACATGACACTACCCTCACGATTTATTTATATATCGGTTAAATTTGGTTATTTTTAGCTCAGAAGATTTCCACTTAAATCTTAAATAAAACCGGTGAAGTCGAGTTGTATATAAAATGCACGATTCGGATTATGAGCTCCCCGTCTGGGCATGGCTCTTTATGGGACTGAGGCGTCTCCGTCGCCTATATATAACCCGTTGAAAATGACATATGGCTCCAACCCAGCAAATATTATTTTGCAAAAGGAAGACATTTATATCATCAACTTCAACTTGTTAGCCCCTAATATATATATACAAATATCTAGTTACATGACATATCATACAGTATAAGTAGCTAGGTCTATGAATACATCTTAATTCTTATACATTTTTCAACACATTTCTCTACAATTTAGTTTTAATACACACGCATTTTACAAAGTGACGAAATTCAGAAAATAAGAACGTTTTTACATTTACATTTGCGATTTGTTTCAAGGGCCGTGGTGGCCCAGTGGAAAGAACGTTTGACTGAATCCGAAGATCTCAGGTTCGAGTCTCATTAGCAAAATACCTTAGCCTCGTCCGTCGGATGGGGCGTAAACTGGGCAGTCCCGTGCAGTATCAGAATCTTTTACCTGATCATGTCAAAGAACCATACGAATATTTTGATAGTACAAGAGTAGGGCACGGTTTCCGGTTTCCTATGTATTCTTTAATTTTCTCGTGATTCCGAGCACGTTAAAGAACCATTAAAGAACATAAGAATCTATTCGATAATAAGAGTAAGGCAGGTTCCCGGGTTCCTATGTATCCATCCGCTCTCTCTGGGGCGGCTCGAAATAACCTAAACAATACGTTGACGAACCGTTTAAATTTCAATTTAATAACTAGTAGTTTAAGGGCTCATCAACACCAGGGAGTACGTCATATGACGTACTCCCTGTCAACACAGTATAGGTTATTTAGAGCCGCCCCAGAGAGAGCGGATGGATACATAGGAATCCGGGAACCTGCCTTACTCTTATTATCGAATAGATTCTTATGTTCTTTAATGGTTCTTTAACGTGCTCGGAATCACGGGACCACCCGGTTTATGTTTCCATCCGACTGACGAGGCTAAGGAAAAGTGTCTTGCCCAAGTATTAGCCCCCGGTTACAAATCCGCCGCGCTACCGACTGCGCCACGCCACTGGTAGATGTCTGATATCACACATTCAATACATGTAAACATATTATCATCCCATTGATTCGACTTGTAAGTGAGAAAGTGTCGATTCGTATGGATGACGGGAGGTGTACAGTACTGATTCTGTCCAGGAAAAAGTGGGAGATCTGTCACCACCACAAACAAATCGAACGTCATAATTATATATCATAAAACATGTGCTGAAAAGTACGTAAACAACATTCAACCAACCAACCCCACTGATTATACAACATTCAACCAACCAAGCATCGACTCTCGATTTTTTTTTGTGGTGTAGGCAGGCCTCCACATTTTTCATTTTCCTGGGTAGGACCAGTACTGTATATACCTCCCGCCAACCGTAAAAATAAACACTTTCTCGCGCTCCCAGTGAGATTCGACCCCGCAGCGGTGAGAGATGAGACGGTTTCAAAGGCAGCGTCTTTATCACCCCGGATGCACGCATTATTACTTGGCATGGTACTTAGTGCTTATATACTCGGTAATTCTTTTTTGGACCAGGGTATATAAAGTCATATAAAAATAAAACTAGTGGACAGAATTTAAGTATCTTTTTTTAGTAACCAAGGTCTACCCTACCCGGTTAATTTGGTATCAGAAACATTAAATTCCAAACAAGATTTGATTTTAAAAAAATATCGCGAACACACAAAGGGTCTGTAAAAATGTTGCAAAGTCCATAAAAAGTAACAGTTACGGACACATTCGAGTAACCAATAAAAAGATTATTAGTTTTTCGCAAACTTTCATTGCAAACGATAATTATTGTTGATTGTTGATCTATTGTGAATTATCAACTGAGATAATAAGGGTTATGGTCGAATGTCAAGGTGCAGCGATAATTGTACGGGTTCGAACACTGCCATGGTCCAATTTTTTTTTACAGAGTGTATATATTAAAGAAATATTGGCATATTTGTTGTATAGAGTGTTTTTTTTAACAGCATGTGGTATATTATAAACTTCATTCGGATAATGAGGCGTCAATTTGATCTCGGGAAGTAGGGTTACCATACCCGACCACGCTCTAAGACAGTGACATATTTTTTACTGAGTCCTATACATGTTCTTAAACCCTAAATATATGTCAAAGATTTGTTTCACAATTTGTATTTTATTTTTCTATCAGGATTTTAAATACATGTTTTAAGTTGGGGTGCGGGTGTCTGACCATAGTAGCGGTTTCAAACTGTCTCGTGGTAGTGACATGCCCAGTTAGTACACTAGCCACGTTTTTTTTTTTTATCCCCAGCGTTTTTTTCCGTTTGCTACTGTTTTGTTGCATATTATATATTTTGGTTGTAAACTGTGTATTGACCAGTTTACCCAATTGCTGTATATAATTAACCAGTTCCTATATAGAATATATATAGTATACAGTTGTGTGTTTATATATACGTTAATTTGTATAAACGTATCTTGTGTAATATTTGATAATATTATGAGGTAATACACACGCCTACTGTAGTGCTGTTTCTTTTAAAAATAAAAAAAAACAAGCAAAATACCTAAAGATATTATATTTAGGAGACGTGTGTATTATGTATCTTGTATGATTTCACTCGGGAAGACAGTATTTTACCTCATATATTCCGACTATGCACGTTATAGTTTGTGGGGCTTGTTTCAGACAAAACTAATTTGAAAAATCTAATTTCTATCCACAAATGCCGAGTCTTACTGCGGTGCATGAAATCGGAAACCTTTCGTTTAAGATTTTTAACACAACAGCTAGAATGCACCTTAAAGTGACAAATATCAATGCAATAGATATCGTTATCACATTCTTTCGCAATATACGGAAATTCCTGCCCATTCGGATATATATTGGCTGTGATTCGCCGAAATGTCCATGACGGTGTCAGACCAGTCAGGAAGTACTTCCGGGCCGTAGGGTGCTAAAATAGTCCCTTGAAAAAATCCTAAGATTCCAGTTTGCATGTGTTTTTCCCAAGATTAGTTTTTATTTCATTGTTAAATCTAACCTGAGGTTAAAGTAGTATGTCTGTTGTCAAGAATAGTAAGTATTTCACAGTGTTTGTCAGGATTATTTCTTTGGAGAGTATGAGCATAGAGGTTAGGTAGAGATGTGGTTTTGACAGATGTTTATTTCAAAATACGCATAGTGTGAATAAATGACGCGAAATGTTGAAAAACTGAATCGGTGTTTTATTCAAGAAATGGGACCGTTTGCTATAGCCAAATGTGTTTAATCAGGGCTTTATATGACGTGTGTATTTAATTATCATCCCAGGTTTAATTCACAGAATAAAGGTGTATTAAACGAATGTTGTGGAACTTGTGACTGATCTCCAAATATAGCCTACAATGTTCAATGGGCTGATTTTCACCGGTCTGACACCTTTTGTAAAATCCCATTCGCAACATCTCGTACATGACTTCACATCATCCCGAAAAATGACGGGATTGGCCGAGTTTTCACGAATAGTTATTTCTGTATCTATCCTCTCGCGCGCCACAGTAACGCTGGTCATATACCACTATTGCATTTCCCATATGCCTCCATTATAGCCTTTTGGCCGACAAGCCTTATCACTATCTTCAAACGGATGATAAAACCTAACTTTTTTAAAGAACCATCTTAGAGACACCCAAAAATGACCAGCAAATTGGGGGTAATCTGATGCTTTCAGACTCTAATATTTCACTGAAGGTGGGCACCCCCAGAATGGCAGTAACGAACATTTACTTTTTTGAAAATATACAATTGTATCCATAAAAATGCAAATTTCAGTCAAAATATCCTAAATCAATATGTTTTATGATTGAAATATAATGTTTTGATGTTTTACCGGGATTTGTTATGATTTGGGTAATTTAATCCAATCAGAATCTACCTTACAATCTGACTATACTCGATACTTTGTTCAACCAATCAGAAGCCCCAAATCGATATGGGTATCTACCTAAAATTGTCGAAGTTTCAACAAATGTCCGAGGTAATCGCTGAACGAATTAAAGGGACTGAAGGTATGGTGGCTGATTTTTGTCATGTCGTCTTTTCGTTATTTCGCCGCGAAAAGACGACAGAACGAAAAGATGACAGGTCGAAAAGACGCCAAATGCAGCGTGAAAAGACGACAGAACGAAAAGACGACAGAACACCCGACGAAAAGACAACACTTCAGCCGCGAAAAGACGCCATTTGATATTGTCGTCTCAGAACGAAAAGACGACAAGGAAAAGATGACAAATGCATCGCGAAAAGACGACAAAACGACAAGACGACAAGATGACAGAACAACAAGATGACAGAACGAAAAGATGACAGAACGACAGAACGAAAAGACGACAAACGCATCGTGAAAATACAAAAGAAGGCCACAAGAAATAACGAAAATACGACAATATCAAATGGCGTCTTTTTGTGGATGAAGTGTCGTCTTTTCGCGTGGCTTTCTGTCATGTTTTTGCATTTAAAATGTCATCTTTTCGTTCTGTCGTCTTTTCGCGCTGCATTTGGCGGTTTTTCGCCCTGTCGTCTTTTCGTTCCGTCGTCTTTTTCGCGGCGAAATAACGAAAAGACGACAAATGGCAGAAATCAGCCACCATATGAAGGCGATCTAGAAGTAGTATGGGTGTCAATGAAATTCGTATAAAACCATCATAATGTTTTTTTTTCAGTTTCACAGTCAATGTACCTATGCACTAAACTAGGTCCCATGTTCCGCACGGTTTAAATAGTGTTAATGAAATAGTATAGTCTGGAAAACTCGCTGCCTCGGCTAGTGCTTTTTATGTACAATCATTAATATTAATTCATATCATACTTTAAAGCTCTTACACATTCTTGCTTTGTCATCGTTTGTTTGTTTATACGGAGTTTTACGTAATTTTTAACACAGCTTATATACAAACTTTAACTAAGGCTAAAAACTTTAACCAAGTTTTTCTAAGTATTTAAAGGGGCCATTATTTTGTTAAAATAAAAGCAAAAGTTATAGAATCTGACTCTGTGGTGTTGTCTTATGATGCAGAATGCATGTGTGAAGTTTCAATCCATTACCTAAAAAGTAGTTTATGAGATGCAAGTTAACATAATAATTTTAACCAAGCTTAGATGTGTACAAAAGTATACCAAGCTTAAATACAATGTACACACTTTAACCAAGTTTTCGAAGTATAAAAGGGGCCATCCTTCTGTTTAAAAAAATGCAAGAGTTACAGAACCAGGCCCTGTGGTGGTGTCTTATGATGGAGATTTCATGCATCTGTGTTTCAATCTACTATGTAAATTAGTTTGTGAGATGCAAGCTTACATGCAATATTTAACCAAGATTACAAACTTATACGAAGCTTACAAACAATGTACAAACTTTAACCAAGTTTTCGAAACATAAAAGGGGCCATACTTCAATAAAATCAAGAGTTATAGAAACTGGATTTGAGGTGTTTTCTAACTTAACTCGGATGCAGACATCAGGAATACGGGAGTAGAATACCGGATTATGAATAAAACCGATTCAGTACTAAACTGTCTCGTTATATATTCGTGGATTTATGGGTATTATTCATGAAAATGCAGATTTGCACTTATTCCATTCCAATACTTGCGGTTTCATTGTTTCACTTACACTTTCATTATGCTCCGTAAAAAATCACGGACGTAACGATCCCGGAAATATTACCGCTTGCTACACGTCAGTAGACTGATCTAGGAAAACGTCATTTCACCAAGTAAAACTGTAACCTTTTAACGTTGCAAAAGTGTTTATACCCGAGTTTGAGTCCGGTATTTTAGACGAGTTCACTAGGAATTGAAGTTGTAATGCATGCTTATCGTCAATTACATGATTCACAGTCTGTTAACCATAGTAAAATACAAAACCCATATAAGGATCAGCTTCGGCAGTTGAATAATTACAATGTACTCGTGGTTGTTTTATAATTTTCTTTCCAATAGTACAGTTCTGCGATATAAATTAAAATCTTTATAGAAACTAAGCCGTCAAACAAATATTAACGGCAAAATTACACTACACTAGAAGGGTGTTCCACGGAACATTTGTGTTGTGTCGCCTGCCGTGTGCTTATTTCATCAAGAACAGGTTACAGTGTAACGGACGACGGACGTCGACGGACAAAGTGATCCCGAAGTGTCTGCCGTGCTACGCAGGAAACACGAAACCGTTTATCAAAACTCTATCCGGGTGTTCAGGTCATATAATAATGTATATATGTCTGTTAAACGCATATGTTTACTCACGGGTTCGTAACATACCCGTGAGTGAATCTGTGTGTAAAATCAATTATTAATTGGTAACTCTTAATTAGACGCTCCAGTTTTGGGGTTGGATAGGAACTTTTAATGTAGGGCAATTTGCATATTATATCCGAGTCTACTTATTTGCCTTCGACCTATATATAAAACTCGGGCGGATTATATAAATAAATACAGCTATAATAATCTACAAGAAAACAGTGATACAAAGTATCACAAGCCGGTCAGAACAGTTACATAAGAAAACAGTAAGGGGAATGAATATGATAAAAAAATAAACGAACAGTCTGTAGATACGATAATTTTTTTTTGATTAAAACACATTTATCATGAAAGATTTGAGCTCTAGATAAACTAGTCATCATGAGACAAAATGAACAAGTTTTTAATTGCGGAGAAATTGTTTATTGTTAGATGTTTTTTATTATTGAAATCTGATCAGTAGCTCATGAGAATAAGTAGCTGTGGAGCAGACATATTCAACCTCTTTAGAAGATGCTTCAGTTATAGTTTCATCAACTCTGTTTTATGATTGAAGAGGTGTTGCTTATTTTAAAATCAGACAGCGCCAAAAAGAGATACATATATATCTGTACACACAAACAGTTAAAAATATAAAAACACAATTTCCTTTATATTATTCTATAATTAATATTAATTATTGGAAAAATGCAATTTATGTAGAAAAACTAATGGGGCGCCCAAACTTTTAAAACATGTGTCCCTTATTAAAATCAATCAATAATCAGTGACGATACCGATTTGGAACCAGCTGTATTCGTATGCTGAGAACAGATTTATAGACTGTATCTCTAATTCCAACCTCTCCCAGAGGCCCATTACATTGACCTCTGTCAACGTCTAAGAAAGTAGTCTGCGATCACATGATAATTTGTCACATGACCATAGCCAAAATATAAAAATATAAAAATAGCAACAGAAATTCAACACCGTGACACCACCAACTATCGGCCGATGATTGACATGTAAACAATCGAAAGAAACACGACTTATTATCTACATTTTGATATATAGTATAGGTTGTACTTTAATTTAAGTAGGTTGTTAAGATCTATGTGATATTGGAAAGTGCTGGTAAGCAAATCGCTGTGCTGTTACGCTATGGGGGACGATTTGGTGGTGCCTATTTCAAATTTGACGGCGGAGTGATATGCCAAAGTACAAACCTTTATTCTACCGCAATATAATCCTGAGCATAATTTACTGTATATTTAAAACATTCAAGCCGAACATTGTTTTCTTTGTAATATAAGAATTTCATATGAAGTTAATTCAGAAAAATATTAGTGTCATCAAGAAATTTTGCATTTTCACCGTTTTTCATCGTTTGCCAAGATTCTTGGTATTTGATGAGACGTTGACAGAGATGTATGTGTATGCAATGAACGACACCTCTGGGTAGGGATGTATGTGTATGCAATGAACGACAACTCTGGGTAGAGATTGGCGTAATTCAAGTAGTAAAGACTCATTAAATGATATATACCAATTTGACTGCGTCCCGGTATTCTTACTAAAATATGAACAGTAAAATGAGGTTGATACACATAGCAGCTTTCTGAGTCCGGGATAACTCAGGCTCCGGCAATAAATATCATTCAATAATCGATAATAAATACAGTATGCAGGTAATTATCGACGAGCATGTCACTTCTGTTTTAAATTCTGAAAAAAAAACAAAAAAAATTTCTTGATCCTGTTGTCAATTTTATTGAATTGGTCAGATATCATGTATATATATTTGTGACGTGTGTTTTCCCCCTAGAACATTACTACCCATGGAGCACTTTCAAGTTTTCTTAATGATATGCCCAACTTTTAAAGACGTTTCACCGGGTTCTAGTAGTCCGACTTAAAATTGGCAAATACTTTTAGTTTCTATTCTAAATGGTCTTAATGTAATGATTAAGCCTAAAAAAAAATTACCGCTTATATACAAGGAAGTTCATTCTGCACAGTAATGTGCTATCCTAGGTTACGCACCAGGGTTAATTTCAGAATTTTAAACCCGAGTCCATTCAAAGTCTATGGTGGATTCAAATTTCACACCTGGACAATACGATGCTCACATTATAATTGTATTGATTATCACGAACTGATCATTCTTAAACGTTTAGATTCCCTAGAAAGGCCAGATGTACCAACTTTAAAACAGGCTACGTCTTAAAACTGATGATTTCTATCCTAAAAGGCCTTCTAAAATGAATGAGCCTTCAAATTATTTCTTATCTACAAGGAAATACATTGGTTTAAACATATTTTATTGTTGTTGTTGTTCAGCAAGGTATGCAGATGTGTCGGACACCACTAGTTATGACCCTTCCCAGTTTATCCTGAACAGTAATATGCAGGCCCGTAGCTACACTGAGGCACACCGAGACAGTTGTCTCGGTTTAATTTTAGGAATGTACATAGTTGTTACATAAAAACAACTTCAATATCAATACATTATCAATTGTTGACAATATACGTCATGCTTAAAACTGAAAACATTGTCCGGGAAATGCGACAATATGCAGGAAATCAAAACAAAATCCAGGGCGGAGAGATAGCTGAATGCCACCAAAATGAGGGATTTGCCTCGGGTAAATTTCAGGGCTGGCTAGGGCCCGATATGTGCTATCATAGGTTACACACCGGGGTTAATTTCTGCATTTTACGCCTACATTTAATTTAAAATATATGAATAATTCAAATTTTAGACCAAAACAAGACGTTACTTACACCATAGATTGATTGGTATGACATTTTTAGCGTGAATTGGAACATTTTTAATTTGCTGGATTCTTCTAGTAAGAGTAATGTACCCAGGGTATCGGAGATTATTATACAATTATGGACTTTTCAGCTGTTATACATGATGTGATATGCACCAAAAAAATCATTATTGACCGAGGCGATAGCCGAGGTCAATAATGATTTTTTGGTGCATATCAACATCATGTATAACAGCTGAAAAGTCCATAACTGTTTTATTATATAACCCTCAATTTACAATTATATAAAACAGGTCAATATCAAAAAAACAATTATATAAAACAGGTCAATATCAAAAAAACAGGTCAATATCAAAAAAACAGGTCAATATCGCTAGATATTTTTTCTAAAAAATTACTTTTTAGCCAATGAAAACGCGTCTATTTATAGGTTATATAATAATAACAGTTATGCCAGCTTTACAATAGAGATATTACATAGGAACCTATCTATGTATTTTTATTACCGTCACCTGAGATGTGATTTCAAGTATTTAGTCTGTATCTGAAAACAGAAGTACCCCAACCAATACCCATTTGTCACAGTGTTTAAGAAATAGAGGTAGAATCTCTTAAAGTGTGTGCGACAACCTTCGATATTACTTCAAATAATAATGAGTTCAACTTGTCATTATTACGAGTTGAATGAGGTTTTACGGCCCACCAACACAAAAAAGGATATATAAGGTCCAAATGAATATACATTCCAGGCCCACCCTACATCAGCATCGAGAAAGTAACATTCTCACCTGAACAACTACAGAGTGTGGGGAGGTGTCATTATATACATACACACATAACGTCGTAAGTGAAAAATCATAATTTTCGGGAAAGTAAAAAAAACAACACTGCCTGACAGTATCAATTGTGTGAATTATTGAGTAATTGTTATATATTTGGAAACAGTCTATCTCTAAAGTCACGACTGCTAAACGCACTCGTGGTACAGCTGTCTGTCTGTCTGTCTGTATGTATACAGCGTGAGTGGAACATACGTAAGAAGAGCCATACAATGCACTGTCAACGTAAGAAATGGAGTGCTTTTCTTATACAAATCATTCCATCAAAAATGTAATATCATAGTTAAACCTCTTGTTAATGCCTTATCATGTTCATGACAATCGGCGGAGTGATTTCTTTGAAAATCGTTTTACTGAATGTATTCAAATCGAACGCAATTTTAAAATGACACACTATTGCAATTGTCTAAAATCAGCCTGATCTCATCTCTCCACAATCACAATGCCTCACTATAGTTTCAGGCACAACATTTATACTACCAAAGACGCCAACCTCCATATCGAAAACTCTGCGAATAAAATAAAAGCTGCAAGGATCTACTAATGCTGTACCGGATGACTAATGCTGTACCTAATGCTGTACCGGATGACTAATGTTGTACCGGATGACTAATGCTGTACGTACCGGATGACTAATGCTGTACGTACCGGATGACTAATGCTGTACCTAATGATGTACCGGATGACTAATGCTGTACCTAATGCTGTACCGGATGACTAATGCTATACCGGATGCTGCACTACTGGTCCCATGAGAGCGTCCAGCAGCGTGAGAGTCGTATTATGTTTAAGGAAATATTGCATTTTCTTGTGTCGAAATAATAAACAATGCATTACGTTGTCATTCATTTTCCACAGTCTATAATGCATATCTTGGTATTGTTGTTTATTCCGGTTGTCGTTACAGTGTTGTTACAGTGTTGTTTTTCCTGGTTACAGTGTTGCTATTGCAATGCGTGTCTTCTGATCAACGTTATCAATATCAATAGTGACACTGAACTCAGAGAAGGGTAGACGTGCATTCCTTCATGTGTTGTTTTACTGCATTGCAGATCTAACCGTGAAGTACAAAAAACATAATTATGTATAGGTATAAAAGAAAAAGAAAGAAAGTTATTTTACACTACTTCGCTGCGAGATAACATTATTCAGAAAACGAATTCAAATCATGTTGCAATTATGGCGGTGAACTTCGTTAAAACATCCATTTATTATTAAATAGCTTCAAAAGAACAGCAGACAAAAGTGACTCGAGGCGATGACGTTTTTTAAACTAATTATATTTTCTGCAAATAATCGATCAGGTTGCTGGGGACGTGTATTATATCACGTCTTTAGTTGTTTATCACAACTTACTATGTATAAGTATTATCACATACTTTTTAACAAATATGACACTAGGTTTCACTCATTTTTTAGTAAATGTCTTAAAATGTTCTAAAACGCATATAAATCGAGATATTTATTGTTTTAGGGCTGCCCCCTACGTCCACCATTTTTTTTCTTATTTGTTTTTCTTCTTTAAATTTGTTTTTAGTAAAAAGTCTGAAAAGGCTCTAAAACTCACACACATAGTAGAAACATTTTTTTAGGGGTCCATGGACCCTTTTAAAAAAACAACATGTTTTTAGTAAAAGTCTTAAAGGGTTCAAAAGAAGGAAAAAAAAACGTTCAAGTTGCTGGCCCTCTTTTTCTTTTTTTAGGAGCGGACCTTTTTATATTCATTTTTTAGTAAGTAAAGGCTCAAAAAGAAAACGCATAACAATCGAAGAAAACACATTTTAGGGGTTGGCCATTTTTTTGAAAAGTATATGATAAATAGAATATTCTGCATCGACCCTCTCCCATATCAGCATTCGAGCGATACTGGGAGTAATATGAAAAAGCACATTCATTATTCTCTGTATATTTTTATTGGCAGTTATCATAACAAACCGACGAATAGAGGGTTTGTTTGTATGATGTTTTACGTCATTTTCAACACATGTCAGGTTATATGACGGTCGATTTTTTATTATTTTTTTTTGTGGTGGAGGCAGACTACCCACTTTTCCTGGTTAGAACCAGTACTGTACACCTCCCGCCATCCGTAAGAATCGACACTTCCTCACTTACAAGTCGAGCTCCCAGTGGGAGTGCACACTGTCTCTGTCGTTCTGAAATTAAAGATACATCTTTATAGACATGGTGATGTGTTGGTTTATCTCAAAACTACACCCATGAAGCATGCAATTAAACGGCTAGAACACCTTTTCATATTATAGTACATATTGTACTGAATGTAAATATCAAATATGATCAAGAACGAAGCAATATATTATAGCTCGTGATTCGCACGCGTTAATCAGGTAATATCGGGACTAAGAGAGTGACATATAAACAGACTATCGTTAAACACTAACGTGGGAGGTCGCGTCGCTTCCTCCCTTTCGGGTTCTTAATGGTTATATCAAGGGTAGCAACCTACGTCACGCGCACGCGCCAATATGGATCCGTTTACATATACGGAAGCTCGATTCGGAAGCTGGTAAGTGGACTTTTTATTAAGATTTACAAAACATTCGGTAAATTGACAATGCCCACCGTACCACATGGATTAGAAGGCTTTTATTAAACCTTAAATACGCTGTAAACTCCCAACCGTGTGTTAGTATCGCACTTCCACCAAAATGTAAACTGTACCCGGCTGTATTGAAGTAAACTGACAAAGGCTGGGAGTTTACAGCGTATTTAAGGTTTAATAAAAGCCTTCTAATCCATGTGGTACGGTGGGAATTGTCAATTTACCGAATGTTTTGTAAATCTTAATAAAAATCCACTTACCAGCTTACGAATCGAGCTTCTCTGTATGTAAACGGATCTGTTTTAGCGCGTGCGCGTGACGTAGGTTGTTACCCTTTTATATAAAAACTATATTACATCTTATCGGCAAAAAAAGATAAGACATATATCACTCGAGATTATGGTTATGTTGACAAAAAGAAACGTACACATTCAGTATAAGATATAGGATATACGAGAAATCTTCACCATTAAGAAACCAAAAGGGTATCTGACTTAGTGTTTACCACAGGTTTATCGATATGTTCTACACATGTCACGTTTTTAGTTATGGAGAGCAATGGTAGTAAAATCTTCTTATAATTGGTGCAAGTATTTGGAAATTTGAGGCAATTGATGGTTGAAAAACTAGAGTAAGACACTAACCATTTAAAATATGTTTTTTTTATCAACAATGGATGTTTCTTTAAATCATGTATCATACTTTTAAACAGAACATCTGAATCTGACCAAATTGACAGTTCTATATATACAATCAACATTTTATTTCTACTCTGCGTCTCAAATGTCTCGCCTCTCACCGCTGCGGGTTCGAATCCCACTAGGGGCTGGCGTGGCGCAGTCGGTAGCGCGGCGGATTTGTAACCGGAGGCCCCGGGTTCAATCCTCCGTGGTGCCACTGAGTTCCGTCGGTGTGTTCTTGGGCAAGACACTTTACCTTAGCCTCGTCCGTCGGATGGGGACGTAATCCGGGCGATCCCGTGTATCGGTCTATCCTCCGAGCACGTTAAAGAACCAATAATAAGGGTAGGGCAGGTTCCCGGATTCCTATGTATCCTTCCCCTTTGTCTGGGGCGGCTCTAAATAACCTATACTGTGTTGATGAGCCGTTAAACAACATTCAATTCGAATCCCACTAGGAGCTCGACTTGTCAATTGAGAAAGTGTCGATTCTGACGGATTGCGGGAGGTATAAAGTACTGGTTATATCCAGGGGAAATGGGGTGGTCTGCCTATGCCACAAAAAATCAGCCGCAGTAGATGGCGGACAAAATATTGTAAATATAAGATACAGCTGTATTTTAAGCTAATATTTAATATCATTAACTAAGTTTTGGCTTCGACTGTAAAAACAACAGTCATGGTCGCAAATATGTTGGCATAATTATGCGTTTATTCAAAATAAAGATATGATTGTACTCTGACCACAACATATTATATGTTCAATCTATGCATTATAGTTTGTAGTGGTTATCGGATAGTCATATAAATGCGGATATATTTGTATTAAAACATATATAACGAATCTGTATGTGCTCATTAACATAACTCACTTACTACTTACTATTGCCAATCAAATAATTAACCCACCCACAAACAAAACCATAACATACGAAAATACTACCTATATTGACATATTTTAAACTTTGTATTTTGTGTCATCTTAAACTTAAGTTTGATCTTAACTACCTTCCATAAGCAACATGAATTTAGAAATATATTGGACATTGGACTTTGGACATTGGCGAATGTCCAATATCAAAATAATTTGACTTTGGACATTCGACCGGAATCACCAATAACTAAATAATTTGACATTGGGCAATGAATCTCCAATATGAAAATAATTTGACTTTTGACATTGGCTAATCTCCAATATCATATTAATTTGACTTTGGACATTCGATTCGAATCTCCAATATCAAAATAATTTGACTTTGGACATTGGCTATTAACATGTCTATGATAGATTTTGCAAAATCAGTTCAGGTTTTATTTCCAGCTACTCGTAAAGAAGTGTTCCAGTTGGCCAGCACTTTGCTTGAACATGAATTCCGAATTAACATTTGTCCTGATACCAGAACCTCTTGTACTTAACGTTTCGAACTATCACCTACGTGATGACAGGCTGCACATTCAGCTTAGACATATGAACTGTTTTATCCGTCTACTGGTACACAAACTGACTTCGTTAAACAAGTCTATGATTGATTTTGGGATCAGCAGAATCAGTTCAGGGTTTATTTCCAGCTACTCGCAAAAACGTGTTCTAGTTAGCCAGCACTTTGCTTGAACCCGAATTAACCTTTGTCCTGATACCAGAACCTCTTGTACTTAACCTTTGTCCTGACACCAGAACCTCTTGTACTTAACCTTTGTCCTGACACCAGAACCTCTTGTACTTAACCTTTGTCCTGACACCAGAACCTCTTGTACTTAACCTTTGTCCTGACACCAGAACCTCTTGTACTTAACCTTTGTCCTGATACCAGAACCTCTTGTACTTAACCTTTGTTCTGATACCAGAACCTCTTGTACTTAACCTTTGTCCTGACATCAGAACCTCTTGAACTTAACCTTTGTCCTGATACCAGAACCTTTGTCCTGATACCAGAACCTCTTGTACTTAACCTTTGTCCTGATACCAGAACCTCTTGTACTTAACCTTTGTCCTGATACCAGAACCTCTTGTACTTAACCTTTGTCCTGACACCAGAACCTCTTGTACTTAACCTTTGTCCTGATACCAGAACCTTTGTCCTGATACCAGAACCTCTTGTACTTAACCTTTGTCCTGATACCAGAACCTCTTGTACTTAACCTTTGTCCTGATACCAGAACCTTAACGTTTGTCCTGATACCAGAACCTCTTGTACTTAACGTTTGTCCTGATACCAGAACATCTTGTACTTAACCTTTGTCCTGATACCAGAACATCTTGTACTTAACCTTTGTCCTGATACCAGAACCTCTTGTACTTAACTTTTGTCCTGATACCAGAACCTTAACGTTTGTCCTGATACCAGAACCTCTTGTACTTAACGTTTGTCCTGATACCAGAACATCTTGTACTTAACCGTTGTCCTGATACCAGAACCTCTTGTACTTAACCGTTGTCCTGATACCAGAACCTCTTGTACTTAACCTTTGTCCTGATACCAGAACCTCTTGTACTTAACCGTTGTCCTGATACCAGAACCTCTTGTACTTAACCTTTGTCCTGATACCAGAACCTCTTGTACTTAACGTTTGTCCTGATACCAGAACCTCTTGTTCTTAACAGTTGTCCTGATACCAGAACCTCTTGTACTTAACCTTTGTCCTGATACCAGAACCTCTTGTACTTAACCGTTGTCCTGATACCAGAACCTCTTGTACTTAACCTTTGTCCTGATACCAGAACCTCTTGTACTTAACCGTTGTCCTGATACCAGAACCTCTTGTACTTAACCGTTGTCCTGATACTAGAACCTCTTGTACTTAACCTTTGTCCTGATACCAGAACCTCTTGTACTTAACCTTTGTCCTGATACCAGAACCTCTTGTACTTAACGTTTTAAACTATCACTCAAATGACGTCGATATTGTTTCGTTTTCGACAGTATGACTCAAACGTTGGTCTCATCTTGAATAAATTCATTACAAGTACATATATTCGTAGTTCATTGAGGTTCTTGTATTGAAATATGCGCCATCTATAATACTAGCTCTTCTCTGGAGTTACACGACACATTTGCAAGAAGAAGAACCTAATTTTGTTCATGCATTAGAGTTTCTTTGCAGGTGGCTTTTACTGATTTTCATTCCAGAAAACACTCGTTTTATTTGCATCGATACAACTATTGATGTTTCTGACTTATTTTTTGACTTCATATTTATGCGGACATATGTTTCTTCTTGCTTGAAAGATATGCATGTGCAGCTGAATCAGAATCCTCTCTAAGACATGCAAAGACGTTATGTTATTGTCTTGAATCAAAAGCCCTCATTGATGCATACACGTATGCTATTCGTTTATCTATCACCCATTTCTTACCAATATTGAAATGCTACTAGAATCGTCATGGGATGGATCTCCTTCAAATTCCTTAAATATATCCTCTATATTTTTATTTGGATGAGGGCATTTGACTGGTATTCCTTTGAATCGATTTGATGTTGACCCCGTTTCACCATAGTGAAACTCACAGTTCTGCAAGGCTATACAGCCATCCATCTCTTTAATGCAGACGGATTATGTGTCCATCCTACTGCCCAACCATCTTTCTTTACTTGCATTTTGTTTTGTTCGCGAACCTGGTTAATAGATTGATGAAAACATTTTCTTCAGTTTATACTCTGAAAATTAGCATTGATGAATTAAGCAGCACTCACTTGATACTTGCCGATCAATCAAACGAATTGGAAGCCATCTAGAATGACCAAGGACAAATACGTAGAGGATAGGTTCTGAAATGCACTTTTTGTATAGCTGAATATTTTTTTCTATATGAGCACACAAAGTCCAGAATAACTACTTCAGGAACGGATTCCATAACAGAAATTGTGGACCTTCTTTTAATGATATAAAACTATTTTCATCCCATCGATTCAATTAAAATACACCTTTTCCTTAAGCTTGTAAAAGGCACATTTTCGGTTATATGGTGCTGTTAAACTTGTCTTTGCAACATTTGAAGCAGATATAAACGAATTGACCGTATCTTTTGATTCGATAGGAGATTCAGAGGAGACAGTTATCCAGACATTATATTTCGATACTTTCCGTAGTACCTTCCAAATTGCCATTTTGATGTGCAACCTTCCCATTATAATAACTTTTTTTTTTCCATCATAACATTCCGGACATTGCCGCTGAGTATTTTTGCCAATGCCAACAACGGAATATCTGCTGAGCCTGTTAATACCGTCATGTGTACAGGATTAAGAAACGCTACCACCTCCTTGGCCATATCCATATACTCTTTGATAGCTGCCACGGAAGGAGCTTGCTTTTAAAATAATGGCAATAACGCCGATAGTTTGACTTAAACTTAATCGGCTCTGAGATAGTAGGAGAAACCCTCCCCCGCAAGGGAGAATTTTGTAGGGTATGATTTTATGAAAGAACATGCAGTAACTTTCAAAATGAGACATGTGTGTCATCTGAGCGTTGGGACTTTAGTGAGTTTTGGGGGAAAAACGTTGCGTTTTTAGACGAAAATCGCCGAAATCTGGAATTATTTTTTAGAAAAAGAATGAATATATTAGAACCAATTTGAATTGATGGAATCTTTCTCGAACGCATCTCTTCGTGTCCCAATGGATCCGATGCTTAAATATTGAGATTTTGGGTAAAAATGTTAAAAAATTGAATAAAATCGCTGATTTCTGTAATACATTGGGGGATATTTAACTAAAATATAGGAAAATATCTAATACAACAGAAAACAGAAATATTGTAACCTTTTTGGGCAGGGTAAGATCCAGTGATTAAGTAGAAAAAAGTCCCAAACCGCATGATGTTTTGAAATGCCTTAATTTTGGGGCGAAAATTGTGTATTTTTGTCAAAAATCTCCGGAATCTGGAATTATTTTTTGAAATTAGTTTGA
This sequence comes from Cyrtodaria siliqua, assembly GCA_037043455.1. Lineage (NCBI taxonomy): Eukaryota > Metazoa > Mollusca > Bivalvia > Adapedonta > Hiatellidae > Cyrtodaria > Cyrtodaria siliqua. The sequence goes on along the minus strand of JAWPHD010001716.1, from coordinate 155,992 downwards.
ACATAAACTTATCAAACTGAAGCAATAGAATGTTGCACAGCATACATATTCAAGTTTTTCCTGACACAATATATAGCATATGTGCTCAAATATTGGCATTTTAGAGCAAAATGTTGGAAAAAATTACAAAAATCACTGATTTCGTTATTGAGTTAAAATATAGAAACAAATTAATAAAATTGAATAAGGACACATTGTTACAGTTTTGGATAGACAAAGGTCCAATAATTAAGTAAAAAAAGTCCCGAACCGTATGATGCTTTAAAATGCCTTAATTTTTAGGCAAAAATGTTGTTTTTTGTCAAAAATCGACGGAATCTGGAATTATTTTTGAAATAGTTCTAATATAAACTTATCAAATTGAAGTAATATAATGTTGCACAGCATCCATATTCAAGTGTTTTCTTGCATCATATATAACATATTCTGCTGGAAAATGTTGGAAAAAAGGACCAAAATCACTTATTTCTGCAATCCATTGCGGGTATTGGGTTAAATCTAGAAAAATATATAATACCGGTACAATAGAAAATAGACTGTAAGCTAGTAGGAGTAACCCTCACCCAGGGGGGATTTTGAACACCCTATTTTTCTGAAAGCCCATTATGTGTAGAGCATTTTGGAACATGTACGTGTACCAACTGGTGACTTGGACTTTATCACGTTACCGGCATTTCGAACATGGTACATAGAGCTATATACAGTTTACGTTATAAATAGAGAAATAGTGTTGAGCGACCCTCTGCGTACGGCCACTGGGCCGACCCACAGATTTTGCGACACAACGGGACCGGTGGCCAGCCGTCGGCAAAGGTCCCAGCACATGTGGCACTTGGTCGCTAGTCCATATTAAGTGAAAGGCTACCCGAGTTCGAGTCTCGAACATGGCACATAGAGCTATATACAGTTATATAGAAAGATATAGCGTTGAACACACTTCGGACGACGGCCGCTGGGCCGACACAGATTGGGTGACACAACGGGACTAGTGAGCAGCTGTCGCAAAGGTTCCGGCAACGCGTGGCATTCAATCGCTAGGCTGTATCAGGGGGAGGCTACCCGAGTTCCGGTCTCGAACCTCGTAACTCACCTAGAGCTTTATACAGTATAGTTATATATGTATAGAGGGAAATAGCGTTGAGCGACCATCGGCCGATGGCCGCTGGACCGATCCACATATTTTGCGACACAACGGGACCAGTGCCAGCCGTCGGCAAAAGTCCCCGCTATGCGTGGTACACGGTCCCTAGGTCTTATCAGGGTGAGGGCTACCCGAGTTCGAGTCATGACCATGGAACATATAGCTATATACAGTTTTTAGAGGGAATAACGTTTAACGACCTTTGGCCGATAGCCGCTCGGCCGACCCACATATTTTGTGACACAACGGGACCAGTGGCCAGACGTCGGCCAAGGTCCGCTACGCTTGGCACTCGGTCCCTAGGTCGTATCAGGGGGAAGGCTACCTGAGTTCGGGTCTCGAACATGCCACATATAGCTATATAGTAAATAGCTTTAAGCGACCCGCAGCCGACGGCCGCTGTGCCTACCCACAGGTAATGTGACCCAACTGGAACGGTGGTCAGCCGTCGGCAACGGTCCTCGCTACGCGTGGCACTCAATCCCTAGGTCGTATCAGGAGGAAGGCTTCCCGAGTTCGGGTCTCAAACATGGCACCTTAAGAGCTATATATAGTATAGTTATATAGAGAGAAATAGCCTTGAGCGACCCAAAGCCGACGCCGCTGGGCCGACCCACAGGTGTTGTGACTCAACGGGAACGGTGGCCAGCCTCGGCAAATGACCCCGCTAGGGGAGGGCTACCTGAGTTCGGGAGAAGGGGTTGTCTACAGCCAGCTCAACAACTAGTACATGATGTGTTGTATTGTTCGGGAGGATCTGTCATGTAATTTCATTAGACGTCGCGCACAATGTTGGGTACATCGTATAAAACGCAAGCCTCGCATAGAGGTTTATGTCATAATTCAGGCATACGTAAATCAATACGGACGTTTTATATATCAAAATTTTCACAATAAAATATGCTATCATATTCTGGTAAAAAATATTGTAAACGTTTGTCTCAAAATGTTCGTATTTATTAGTAATTGTTCAAAAACGTCGTGTAACTCTGTAACACCGAAGCCAGATCGTGTTGCTTAAAATAACATTACTAAGCCAATTGACGTCTATTCTTGGCGGGAATTGTGCCTGGTTCCATCTTATTCTGTGCTATACATTATCTCTGAAGTAGACATTGATGTTGACGGTACTTTAACGATTAGTGATTCGCTTCATAGGAGAGTTCTTTCCAGTATATGATTAATCTGGAATTTATACTTATATTATGATCATACACAGAGATCAAATGCTTTAACGACAATTACCGCATGATCATGACGATGCGGTTCTTTTATGTATACACCATACGTATATGTTATGTAGACAACATTTTACAAGTCTGAATTGCATACTTAGAAATGTAAATAAATAATAAAACTAGGAATCTACTTGACATGCTTAAAGTTCAAGCATTTACCGGTATATCCATTGTGTTTTATAAGTTTTGACCCACTCCAAAATGCGTTGTTACTTAACCTTTGTTAGCAAGAATATTACTTATGGGGATCCACCTAAACAGCAAACAGTTTAGATCGAAATTTAATTACTGAAAGGCCTACTGTACCGTTTTCCCGTTAACATTTAAACATCATAGATACACTACACTGATGGAAACGTAATGCATAAATATGAAATACAAGTTATTAACGTGACGTTGTTAATCGACGTTTTTTTGACGTTACAAAACGTTACCCAACATTATGCGCGACGTCTAAGGTATCAGCTATGGCAGGCTTGTTTGCTTATAAAAGCAAATAAAATGTCAGCGTGCCATGCACTCCTTGGAAACATACGATGGGTCAATGGCAAGAAAGACGGCACTTTTTTTCTCTCATCTGGCGATATATCGTTGTAACATGTATGTTTAAATTACTTTTTAAAGAAAAAAATCCAGATTTCGTTTATGTTTTATTAAAAACACATTTTCCTCCAACAAAATAAAGCAGCATTTACCACCTTCTTATGGGTTTTCTGGTATATAATTGCACATTGGACTGCAAAAATGTTATAATATTTTTTTTTTTCGTTATTTCTATGAACTTTTAATTTTTTCTCAATACCTCAATGCATTACAAAAATCGACGATTTTAGTCATTTTTTCAACATTTTGCCCTAAAATATAAATACTTCAGCATATATATTATATCTGATACAATAAATGACTTGGATATGTATAGTGTACAACATTTTATTGCTTCAATTTGATAAGTTTATGTTCAAACTATTTTCAAAAGATAATTCCAGATTCCGTCGATTTTTGACGGAAATACAAATTTTTCGCCTGAAAATTAAGGCATTATTTTAAGCATCATATGGTTCAGGACTTTTTTCTACTTAAGTATTGGTACTTTGTCTATCCAAAATGTTACAATATGTCTTTTTTTTTCCTAAATTTTAACCCAATACCCTAAATGGATTACAGAAATCAGTGAATTTTGTCATTTTTTCCAACATTTTGCCCCCAAAATGCCAATATTTGAGCACTTATGTTATATATGATGTCAGGAAAAACCTAACTATATATATGCTGTACAACATTCTATTGCTTCAATTTGATAAGTTTATGTTGAAACTATTTTCAAAAGATAATTCCAGATTCCGTCGATTTTTGACGGAAATACAAATGTTTCGCCTGAAAATTAAGGCAATATTTTAAGCATCATATGGTTCAGGACTTTTTTCTACTTAATTATTGGACCTTTGTCTATCCAAAATGTTACAGTATGTCTTTATTTTATTGTATTAAATATTTTTTTCTAAATTTTAACCCAATACCCCAAATGGATTACAGAAATCAGTTAATTTTGTCATTTTTTTCAACATTTTGCCCCAAAATGCCAATATTTGAGCACTTATGTTATATATAATGTCAGGAAAAACTTTAATATATATGCTGTACAACATTCTATTGCTTCAATTTGATAAGTTTATGTTGAAACTAATTTTAAAAAATAATTCCAGATTCCGGAGATTTTTGACAAAAATACACATTTTTCGCCCCAAAATTAAGGCATTTCGAAAACCACGCGGTTTGGAACTCTATTTAATCACTGGACCTTACCCTGCCCAAAAAGGTTACAATATTTGTTTTTTCTATTGTATTAGATATATTTCTAATTTTTAGTTAAATACCCTCAATGTATTACAGAAATCAGCGATTTTATTCATTTTTTTAACATTTTTACCCAAAATCTCAATATTTAAGTATCCGATCCATAAATTATATAGTGGGACATGTAGAGATGCGTTCAAAGAGAGATTCCATCAATTCAAATTGGTTCTAATATATTCCATCCTCTTTCTAAAAAATAATTCCAGATTTTGGCGATTTTCGTCCAAAGAGAGCGAATAATGTTGTTTGGGTATGTATTGTTTCAGCTAAATATGGTACTGACATTGTACACTGCATTACAGCCAATTTTCATAGGACCATATTGAGACCCCGATATTTCAACAGATGCAAAGAAATAACGTCAAAATACTACTGTATTATTTGATAACATTTCCTAAAGTGTATAAGGTGATTAGTGTTCAACTTATTTCATTAAGGAATAGTTTCATAATATGTATGCGTGGATACCATCACTAATTAGGTTTGCATGCAAGTCATAAAACAGTTTATTCGGCGATATATGTTCTCTTTTATGCACTTTAATGTTTGGTATTTTGTGATCATTCGTATCATTCTAATCACATTACGAGTATAATGTATTACATTGCTACACTTTTAGAAGTCACAATGTGTAGCCAAGACTTTCATACTTTTAAGTTTGTATAAAGAAGAGGGTTGGAATGTAGAGGGTTGGAATGTAGAGGGTTGGAATGGGTTGGAATGTAGAGGGTTGGAATGTAGAGGGTTGGAATGTAGAGTGTAGAGGTTTGGAATGTAGAGGGATGGAATGTAGAGGGTTGGAATGTAGAGGGTTGTAGAGGGTTGGAATGTAGAGGGTTGGAATGTAGAGGGTGTAGAGGGTTGGAATGTAGAGGGTTGGAAAGTAGAGGTTGGAATGTAGAGGGTTATTATTATTATTCGGAGTAATTATTATTGTTTTGGGTATTTATTATTTTACAACTGGTCAATTAATTGCTATCATATCATAATAATGAATCGAGTATGATAAGAAGCATTTCAATTGTTGTTCATTCCTTTAGCATGTTATACAGTCAAATCCTTCAGTCAAAAATATATACTCATTTCAGAAATTAGGGCATTGGCTATACAGCCCAATAATTCGGCCTGGTGGTGTTGGGATGTTTGCTATTCGACGTATTGTCCAAGGTCAAGACCGTTGGTTCTGCTAATCAATATGTCGACATGTCCAGAAATTATAAGTTTGGTTATGAGTTTTGGTTGGCACTAAGAATAGTTGTGGAAAAGAAAGTATTATTAATTACATGTAGTTAAATTTCTGTAATTTAAACAGTAAAAACACTATTTCTGTATTATTAGTATCTAAGCGTATGTAGTTTCATAGATAATTATTAGTTTGTTTGTTAGTTTTGATATTATTATTAGTTTGTTTGTCAGTTTTGATAGTTATTATTAGTTTGTTTGTCAGTTTTGATAGTTATTAGTAGTTTGTTTGTTAGTTTTACTATTAGTTTGTTAGTTTTGACAGTTATTATTAGCTTTGTTAGTTTTGATAGTTATTATTAGCTTTGATATTATTATTAGTTTGTCAGTTTTGATAGTTATTATTAACTTTGATATTACTATTAGTTTGTTAGTTTTGGTAGTTATTATTAACTTTGATATTGTTATTAGTTTGTTAGTTTTGATAATTATTATTAGCTTTGATATTATTATTAGTTTGTTAGTTTTGATAGTTATTATTAGGTTTGATATTATTATTAGTTTGTTAGTTTTGATAGTTATTATTAGCTTTGATATTATTATTAGTTTGTTAGTTTTGATAGTTATTATTAGCTTTGATATTATTATTAGTTTGTTAGTTTTGATAGTTATTATTAGCTTTGATATTACTATTAGTTTGTCAGTTTTGCTAGTTATTATTAGGTTTGATATAATTATTAGTTTGTTAGTTTTGATAGTTATTATTAGCTTTGATATTAATATTAGTTTGTTAGTTTTGATAGTTATTATTAGCTTTGATATTATTATTAGTTTGTTAGTTTTGATAGTTATTGATAGTTTTGTTAGTTGTTGTTAGTTGTGCTGTTATTAGATTGATAGTTTTCAATAATCTAGGTAATTATTAGTTTTAAAATTAGCTATGTTTTTACTATCTATTACTAAGTGTCAATAATTTCATATATTGGCCAGAATGCAGAATTCAACATGTGCAGTCTTGTATTTCTCATAGAAGTCATTCATGTTTCATTGTTCCAACATCTAAGCAAATACCAGTGAGTGTTCCGATCAGTGGAACATCTAAGCAAATATCAGTGAGTGTTTCGATGAGTTCTGGGTAATTGTTTCACATTAAATCAGTTGGTTTAAGAAATGTTACAAAAGCACTCCTACAATGCATACTGTTACATCTTATACTTGAGGCTTTTGTAGAATCATCCATTCATGTTCAATACTTTGTTTTGGGAATGATATAACTGTCTCCATTGTATCAAATTAGGGTCTTTGAAGCTTACAAGTTCGTTGAAACAAACTGTTGTTGTTGTTGCTCACATGGTCCAAATTAGGGCCGTTAAAGCGTGAAGGTTGAAACTGTCTTCTTTGTATCAAATTAATGTCGCTGAAGCTTACAATTTCGTTGAAACTAACTGTTGTTGTTGCCCACATGGTCCAAATCCATCACTTTCCTGTTTTTGCCTAGAGGTTATCAGATGGAAATACTAAAGAAAGTCAGGAGGGTAGAAGATGCCATTCTGGTCTGAGCGTAGATTCCTCCTACCTCCCCTCCTACGCAATAAAAAAAAGAAATAACTGAAATATAAAAATGCTAGGTTTCAATTAGGGTTGGGCAGCTGGTTCTAAGATGTCCTGGCTTTCTGAAGTTTTCCCCGTTAATCACGATTCTACTCCCAAAGGATTATGGTATGTTCCTATATCCGGAGTATAAATTAAAATAAAACATTCCTAATCCCAGTGGCATTGCCAGCACGTATCTGACTAACATTGAATGAAAACGATATATATATTACATCATGAATAAACATTAATTTATTAGTATGCTTCCGATATCCGGAGTATAAATTAAGGTAAATCATTTCTAATCTCGGTAATTTTTAATATACTTCCGATTTTCCGGAGTCTAATATAGTCAATGACCAGTCAATATGCCGATTGTTTTCATACAGGGGGACGGTCAAATTTATTTTAAAATATTCTTATTATACTTCCGAAATCGGGAGTATAAATTAAAGTAAAACATTTCTAATCTCGGTAATTTCTAATATACTTTCGATTTTCCCGAGTCTAATATATTCAATGACCAGCCAATATGCCGATTGTTTTCATACAGGGCGGTGGTCAAATTTATTAAAAATATTCCCGATTGTCCGGAATAAACTTATTCTTGACCTTCCGGTTTTCCGGAGGCTAAAATATTCAATGACCAGCCAAAATGCCGATTGTGTTTATACAGGGCGGCGGTCAAATTTATTTATTATTAAATATTCCCGATTGTCCGGAATATACGTATTAATGCATTGTCCGAAAGTTTCCTATTATCCGAAATAATAATTATACGTTGAACTGTCAATATTTCCTATTTTCCGGAATAAGTGGTTGTATGTTCAACTGTCAATATTTCCGATTGTCCGGAAAAAGTAGTTGTATGTTCAACTGTCAATATTTCCGATTGTCCGGAATAAGTAGTTGTATGTTCAACTGTCAATATTTCCGATTGTCCGGAATATGAAACTGTTGAAGTTGATCTGTCAATACCTCCGATTGTCCAGAAGATGAAATAAATGTTGAATTGCCAATATGTCCGATTGTCTTTTGAAATACGGTGAAAATGAAGATCATTTTGCCAACTTTACAGTTCCAAAAACAAGTGACGAATGATAACAGAAGCTGCGCAGTACGAGTTCCTACGATTTATTCTATAATGTAACCAACGTCACTTTGGGTCATTCATTTTTTTTACACATGTTTCTTTATTTTTATAGTTAGGAGCAGTTATAACAGTTATTTCTGATGGGTAAAGTACCGTATTGTTTCCAATTAGCGCTCTCCCTCTCATTAGCGCCCCCCGCCCCCACCCCCACTAACCTTTAAAAAAATAATAATCTTAAGTTGAGGTGTAAAAGTGGTTAAAATCCAAGAATAGTGATTACTATCCAAGAAAAGTGGTTACTATCCAAGAAAAGTGGTTACAATCCAAGAAACAATATTCACACACTTATGAATTTAATTCCATATTTCAGTAACACAACAAGAACAATAATTTATTATGCTTATTGTTAGCATTCTAATAAGCGCCCCTTTTTCAGAAAATGTACGCCCCCGGGGGCGCTAATTAGAAACAATACGGTATTCAGAAGACAGTAAATGTTCTATAATAGGATTATCGATAAATTCATGCACGTTGGAATTTAAAATTTTTACGGAGTATATTCGTTTTAATTAATTTTGACCTAAATTACCATGATATCATATGCATAAAGTACATTAACTTATCTGTCAGAGCACAATTATTCGCTTGATTTCAAAGGGTCTGGAGGCGATATATAGAAGTGTAATTGTGTCAATCCAAATACACATGACAACCCTCATTAGATTTGCATTAAATTAAGCCCCATGTAACCTTAGGCTTAATCACTGTTTGTGAAATGTTTGGTCTGGAAAACCCGCGACGACTTGGTTGTTTTTGTTTTATATTGCTAACATATAATTCAAATAAATTGTATTTCGATCACAAAACAAGACTTTATAAAAGCCTGAAAGCAATATTAGGGATATATTAATAACAACTAGCCAGGTAGTCTAGTTGTTGTCTAGAAAAAAACAATTTCCTTAACAATAAGTCAATCGTACGATCATTGGACATATACTGAATGGAAAGAGAAACGCGACATGGGAATTTCCGCTATATGCCATATATATTCCAAGGAAATCCCTTGATGTTTTGTAAAAAAAACACGAAAGTTGTAGTTAGTTAGAGCAAGGACACAACTGTGATGTTGTAGACGTTTTAATCACAGTACACGTTGTAACAAGAAATTCATAAATGTTGAAGTTCCTCTTTGAAAAATTGAGCCAGTTAACGTAAAGAGTTTGAAAAATGTTGCATCCTAAGTTTGCTCACATGCTTGAGCCAAACGCGTACTCTGTCAATAATGAAACTTTGCAGGAATACTGGTTGCTGTGTAATGTGTTATTTCAGTCTTTTTTCCGAAAGGGAAAATCTTACGTAGCCATGTACCATTCGATTTGTACATACAATATACACTTCTCAAAACTGCTAACTACACCGCTCACGTTTTGGGTTATATATATCGATGGGTTGAATGTTTTTCAATAAAATAAAAAGGAAATACCAATTCAATCATTTTTACATCATTTCATTTTATTTTTTTCATGGGCAATGCTAGAACTAAACCACAATAAGCAATTACAAACGACCCATGTAAACACTAAAGTCACACTTTTATGAACAAGAAATGAAAAGTGTGACTTTAGTGTTTACATGGGTCGTTTGTAATTGCTTATTGTGGTTTAGTTCTAGCATTGCCCATGAAAAAAATAAAATGAAATGATGTAAAAATGATTGAATTGGTATTTCCTTTTTATTTTATTGAAAAACATTCAACCCATCGATATATATAACCCAAAACGTAGCGGTGTAGTTAGCAGTTTTGAGAAGTGTATAGCGAAAATTCCCGTGTCGCGTTTCTTTTTCCTTTTAGTATAGTTTAGTGCAATATGAAACTGAAACACAGTGTGCTGGTTTTATTCGTTTTCGGATTGACGCTCATAATACTTGCTGATTTACAACAGCCGTTGACAAACAGTATTCCCCTGAAAAATCATATGTTCTATTTAAAAACGCATGAACCTTATACCATAATGTCTCAATTAAATGAATACCATATCTATTGAATGAATGAAAAACGTTACCGCGATATTGGTTTCGCTGATCAGACACTATAGTGGGTCAGATTGGTGACAATCATTGGTAAAAGTGTGCATTTTTTGTCAGAAGCACCAACTATGACAAATAGTGATTAATTCATCTTAAACATGGTTGCTATTTTCAAGATGGCTGTCAAATATAACAATTGTAAAAAAATGTGTTCGTTTGTTAGAAAGCAATTAAAAAAGTTGATGTATTTACAAAGTATATTTGTTTGTCTATACTTCAATACGAAATAGTTGTTTAAGACACCCATTTTCTTGAGGGGTTAGGGGTTTTACATTATAATTGTTTGTTTGTATAGTGTTTTACGCCATTTTCAACACATGTAAGGGTATATAAGACGGTCGAAAAAATGTTGGTGGTGGAGGCAGACCACTCACTTTTCCTGGGTAGAACCAGTACTGTACACCTCCCATCCATAAGAATCGACACTTCCTCACTTACAATGGGATTCGAACCCGCAGCGGTGCGAGGCGAGAAGGTTTACAACGCAACGTCGCCTCGGTCACGGATGTATAAACTGATTGAGTCTAGCCCAATGTTTATTATTATTATTTTTTAAATTTATTTAAGTCTTATTCTCATTGTATTATCATCTATATTAGAGACTGTTAGATTATTATAAGTTTTACTTAAACTTGATGAAACCATAAATATACAGCCACTGACTTGGTAAATAATATTATAAGGAAATTACAAATGGTACTGAACTATAGTTCTCATCTCCGATTTATCCTCGTCTGTCAGTTAAATTAAATGAAGACCTAAAACAACATTTATTTAACTTCATAAACAAAATTAACAAGCTTCTAGGAGGGAAAAAAAGCAATATGTTGTGTCCGTACAAGCACAAATGTAATAACTTGTCAGTTGAACCGTTTCTGCATTAGATCTAACTTTAATATGATCTCAACTTACTGATCTAGTATCGAATATTATCTTCTCATGCAATGTGTCTTAATCACAGTCACAGTCCACCCCACCCCACTCTCTCACGCACACACATATTCACAAGGCTTACTACACTGTACAGCAATCCCGTTTTGGCGCAATTGCATTATTGGACACACCCTTGTCTCTTTGACGGCTTAATTAATACCAGTTATAGTAAGGAATAGTCTTGCAAATTAAAGAAAACATATAAACTTATTTGTCGTAAAAAAATAAATCAGTTTGAATTAAAAAAACTATGCGACATGGAACATCTAAATCGGGCGAAACCTAAGGAATTTTGGAAATATTTTAAAACAAAAAATAAACAGAGTTGAAATGAAATCCCGCTTGATGAGTTTACGAAATATTTTTCTGCATTAGGTAACGAAATTTTTCAATGTAAAAATGTTGAAGCCGAGGACTTTTGCAATGCTCATAACTTGGCTTTAGCTCTTTTGTATTTTCATCCTGGTGTATCAGTTATTAACATTAATATTGCTCATAGCAAATGTATTTTTGTCTAAAATCACTTGACTTATTAAGCAACTCTCTTTGGAAGAGTTGCTGCAATTCGTGAAATGGAATAGATGAATCTTCATGTGCATGTCAACAGTTATTTGCGGTACATGCACTACCTCTGCCATATACGGACAGACACTACCACTGTCATATACGGAAAGACACTACCTCTGTCATATACGGACAGCACGTTTTCCAACAAGTGTATTACTTTTAAACAAACTCAAGTTTTGGAATTAAGACCTCACCATAGTCGTTCCAGATTTCTCACTATTTTTCACCTCTTTCTGCAGAAGAAGTTACTTCATTCTCACAACTCACTATTTCTCACAATAAAGGCTCCCACATTATAAATACATTTCGCAGGTAGTTGCGCATGTAAAAACGTTGATTTGGACAATGTTTTGTTTGAATTGTGTTTAACGTCATTTTTAGCACATGCTGGCCCATGTATGACGGTCGATTTTTTTTGTGGTAAAGGCAGACCACGGTAGAACCAGTACTGTTCTTAAATCCATTAAGACCATCCCACCCCTCCCCGCACCACACCCCCCATCCCCCACCACCACCATCCGTAAATATCGGCACTTTCTCAGTTGACAATTCGAGCTCCAAGGGTGACTCAAAACCGCAGCGTCTTTACTACAACTCTCTCGCGTCTCACCGCTGCGACAAAGACTTCAGTGTAAGTGAACACTACCGCTAGTGTGAACGTTCGGGTTCTCTATGACCGCCGTGTGTTAAGTGTAAGTGAACACTACTGCTATTGTGAAAGTTCGGACTCTCTATGACCGCCATGTGTTAAGTGAACACTACCGCTATTGTGAACGTTCGGGTTCTCTATGACCGCCATGTGTTAAGTGAACACTACCGCTATTGTGAACGTTCGGGTTCTCTATGACCGCCGTGTGTTAAGTGTAAGTGAACACTACTGCTACTGTGAACGTTCGGACTCTCTATGACCGCCATGTGTTAAGTGAACACTACCGCTATTGTGAACGTTCAGGTTCTCTATGACCGCCAAGTGTTAAGTGTAAGTGAACACTACTGCCATTGTGAACGTTTGGGTTCTCTATGACCGCCATGTGTTAAGTGTAAGTGAACACTACCGCTATTGTGAACGTTTGGGTTCTCTATGACCGCCATGTGTTAAGTGTAAGTGAACACTACTGCTATTGTGAACGTTCGGGTTCTCTATGACCGCCATGTGTTAAGTGTAAGTGAACACTACTGCTATTGTGAACGTTCGGACTCTCTATGACCGTCGTGTGTTAAGTGTAAGTGAACACTACCGCTATTGTGAACGTTTGGGTTCTCTATGACCGCCATGTGTTAAGTGTAAGTGAACACTACCGCTATTGTGAACGTTCGGACTCTCTATGACCGCCATGTGTTAAGTGTTAGTGAACACTACTGCTATTGTGAACGTTTGGGTTCACTATGACCGCCATGTGTTAGTGTAAGTGAACACTACCGTTATTGTGAACGTTCGTGTTCTCTATGACCGCCATGTGTTAAGTGTAAGTGAACACTACTGCTATTGTGAACGTTCGGGTTCTCTATGACCGCCATGTGTTAAGTGTAAGTGAACACTACTGCTATTGTGAACGTTCGGACTCTCTATGACCGTCGTGTGTTAAGTGTAAGTGAACACTACTGCTATTGTGAACGTTCGTTGTTCGGACTCTCTATGACCGCCATGTGTTAAGTGTAAGTGAACACTACTGCTATTGTGAACGTTCGGACTCTCTATGGCCGTCGTGTGTTAAGTGTAAGTGAACACTACTGCTATTGTGAACGTTCGTTGTTCGGACTCTCTATGACCGTCGTGTGTTAAGTGTAAGTGAACACTACTACTATTGTGAACGTTCAGACTCTCTATGACCGTCGTGTGTTAAGTGTAAGTGAACACTACTGCTATTGTGAACGTTCGTTGTTCGGACTCTCTATGACCGCCATGTGTTAAGTGTAAGTGAACACTACTGCTATTGTGAACGTTCGGACTCTCTATGACCGTCGTGTGTTAAGTGTAAGTGAACACTACTGCTATTGTGAACGTTCGTTGTTCGGACTCTCTATGACCGTCGTGTGTTAAGTGTAAGTGAACACTACTACTATTGTGAACGTTCGGACTCTCTATGACCGTCGTGTGTTTAGTGTAAGTGAACACTACTGCTATTGTGAACGTTCGGACTCTCTATGACCGCGGTGTGTTAAGTGTAAGTGAACACTACTGCTATTGTGACCGTTCGGGTTCTCTATGACCGCCGTGTGTTAAGTGTAAGTGAACACAACTGCTATTGTGAGCGTTCGGGTTCTCTATGACGCCATGTGTTAAGTGTTAGTGAACACTACTGCTATTGTGAACGTTCGGGTTCTCTATGACCGCCATGTGTTAAGTGTAAGTGAACACTACTGCTATTGTGAACGTTCGGACTCTCTATGACCGCCGTGTGTTAAGTGTAAGTGAACACAACTGCTATTGTGAGCGTTCGGGTTCTCTATGACGCCATGTGTTAAGTGTAAGTGAACACTACTGCTATTGTGAACGTTCGTTGTTCGGACTCTCTATGACCGTCGTGTGTTAAGTGTAAGTGAACACTACTACTATTGTGAACGTTCGGACTCTCTATGACCGTCGTGTGTTAAGTGTAAGTGAACACTACTACTATTGTGAACGTTCGGACTCTCTATGACCGTCGTGTGTTTAGTGTAAGTGAACACTACCGTTATTGTGAACGTTCGGACTCTCTATGACCGCCGTGTGTTAAGTGTAAGTGAACACTACCGCTATTGTGAACGTTCGGGTTCATTATGACCGCCATGTGTTAGTGTAAGTGAACACTACCGTTATTGTGAACGTTCGTGTTCTCTATGACCGCCATGTGCTACGTGTAAGTGAACACTACCGCTATTGTGAACGTTCGGGTTCACTATGACCGCCATGTGGTAGTGTAAGTGAACACTACCGCTATTGTGAACGTTCGTGTTCTCTATGACCGCCATGTGTTAAGTGTAAGTGAACACTACTGCTATTGTGAACGTTCGGGTTCTCTATGACCGCCATGTGTTAAGTGTAAGTGAACACTACTGCTATTGTGAACGTTCGGACTCTCTATGACCGCCATGTGTTAAGTGTAAGTGAACACTACTGCTATTGTGAACGTTCGTTGTTCGTGTTCTCTATGACCACCGTGTGTTAAGTGTAAGTGAACACTATACTGGTATTGTGAACGTTCGGACTCTCTGTGACCGCCTTTGTTAAGTGTAAGTGAACACTACTGCTATTGTGAACGTTCGGGTTCTCTATGACCGCCATGTACTACGTGTAAGTGAACACTACTGCTATTGTGAACGTTCGTTGTTCGTGTTCTCTATGACGCCATGTGTTAAGTGTAAGTGAACACTACTGCTATTGTGAACGTTCGGACTCTCTATGACCGCCGTGTGTTAAGTGTAAGTGAACACTACTGCTATTGTGAACGTTCGTTGTTCGTGTTCTCTATGACGCCATGTGTTAAGTGAAAGTGAACACTACTGCTATTGTGAACGTTCGTTGTTCGTGTTCTCTATGACCACCGTGTGTTAAGTGTAAGTGAACACTACTGCTATTGTGAACGTTCGTTGTTCGTGTTCTCTATGACCACCGTGTGTTAAGTGTAAGTGAACACTATACTGGTATTGTGAACGTTCGGACTCTCTGTGACCGCCTGTGTTAAGTGTAAGTGAACACTACTGCTATTGTGAACGTTCGTTGTTCGTGTTCTCTATGACGCCATGTGTTAAGTGTAAGTGAACATTACTGCTATTGTGAACGTTCGGGTTCTCTATGACCGCCGTGTGCTAAGTGTAAGTGAACACTACTGCTATTGTGAACGTACGTTCGGACTCTCTATGACCGCCGTGTGTTAAGTGTAAGTGAACACTACTGCTATTGTGAACGTACGTTCGGACTCTCTATGACCGCCGTGTGTTAAGTGTAAGTGAACACTACTGCTTTTGTGAACGTTCGTTGTTCGTGTTCTCTATGACCACCGTGTGTTAAGTGTAAGTGAACACTATACTGGTATTGTGAACGTTCGGACTCTCTATGACCGCCTGTGTTAAGTGTAAGTGAACACTACTGCTATTGTGTACGTTCGTTGTTCGTGTTCTCTATGACGCCATGTGTTAAGTGTAAGTGAACATTACTGCTATTGTGAACGTTCGGGTTCTCTATGACCGCCTTGTGTTAAGTATAAGTGAACACTACTGCTATTGTGAACGTACGTTCGGACTCTCTATGACCGCCATGTGTTAATTGTAAGTGAACACTACTGCTATTGTGAACGTTCGTTGTTCGTGTTCTCTATGACCGCCATGTGTTAAGTTTAAGTGAACACTACTGCTACTGTGAACGTTCGGACTCTCTATGACCGCCATGTGTCATACTCAGTGGGACGTATGCCTTGCTATGCTCTCTAACATCAATGTACGCACAGGACAAGCCCATGACACAGGGGTCATTTTTCAAACTAGTCTGCACTTTTTTTCAGTGCAGCCATTTAATATTTGGGCATTAACGCAAACTGGAAAGATGGTCTTCACATTATGTTTCAGGCCGATTCCGTTGCATCAACTTGTCGACTCTCAAGTTTGTATACAAACCCATTTTCATAAAATGACATTGCGTTTTGAGTTAATATTATTTTGTATGTCTTGTTAATTTTGTTTACCAAGTCAGGTAAACTATATTTAGGGTTTCATAGATATTTATTTTTCTGGTCGACAGCGCTTGCTAAATATGGATATAAGGCAATTAGTTTAGTACACGTAGACAAGGCAGAGACTGGGAAAAATAAAGAGTCAGTCATTAAGTGACATTTGATTTATTGAAATGTATACATCCGTTAACCTCTTACCATAGGGTGACTCTAAATCTTAATTTCAATATTGACAAACAAATAATTCATCAAGAAAACGGAGTGAACACAATCAACATTTTTTATTACTTTCTAACAAACAAATATTAAACACTTTACACCTTTTACTATTTTCAACGTTTTTTGGCGGTCATCTTTAAAAACGTAACCATTTTGAAATTAAAAACATACCCAAATTATACTTTATGACTCTTTGACTATCATTTTGCGGATTTCTGGCGTGATACAATAATTACATATCTTGTTGAAACCTAAAACAGTTTAGTTTTATTGATTATATATTACGCATTTGGCGGCCATTTTAAAATGGTGGCCATTTGAAAAATATGACGAAGTCCCTAGCCGAATTTATTTATTAGGGTGTGGTCTATCTATATGCATAGTTTGGTGATTTTGTCAAACAATCCACACAATTTCACCAATATGCCCCATTACTATACTGTCTATTTATCAGATATGCCCGTTTGGCGACAAAAAACAACAACAAAATAACCAAAGAACACGGTTGGTTTAAGGTTGAATAAATAGTCATTCAAACGTCACATACATAATCACACAAGTGTCATATACCGAATCACACAAGTGTCACATACATAATTACACAAGTGTCTTATACCGAATCACACAAGATGTCACATACAAAATCACAGAGATGTCACATACGGAATCACAAAGGTGTCACACATAATAACACAAGTGTCATATACAGAAGCACACAAGCGTCACATAAGGTGTCATATACGGAATCGCATCACACAGGTGTCATATACAGAACCACACAGGTGCCACAGGTGTCACATACATAATCAAACAGGTGTTACAGAAGATGTCATTGCCATACAAAATCAAACAGATGTCACATAAGATGTCATATACAGAATCAAACAGGTGTCAAATAAGGTGTCACAAACAGAATCACACAGGTGTCACATACAGAATCACACATGCGTCACATACAGAAGCACACATCTTTCAAATACAGACGCACACATGTCACATACATAATCACACATGTGTCAAATACAGAACCACACTGTCACACACAGAATCACACATGTGTCACATATAGAATCACACAGGTATCACATACTCACACAGGTGTCACATACATAATCATACGTGTCATATAAAGAAGCACACCTGTGTGATTCAGTACGTACACATGTGTCACATACAGAATCACACAGGTGTCACATTCAGAATCACACATGTGTCACATACAGAATCACACAGGTGCCAAATACAGAATTACACATGTGTCACATACAGAATCACACAGGTGTCACACATAATTACACAAGTTTCAAAAATATTTACAATAGTTTCACATAAGATGTCATATACAGAATCAAACAGGGGTCACATACGGAACCACACAGGTTTCACATACATAATTACACAAGTGTCACACATAATTACACAAGTGTCACATACGATGTCATATACAGAATCAGACAGATGTCACATACGGAATCACACATGTGTCACATACAGGTGTCATATACAGAATTACACAGGTGTCACATACAGGTGGCATATACAGAATCACACAGATGTCACATACATAATCACACAGGTGTCACATACGGAATAACACATGTGTCACATACAGGTGTCATATATACAGAATCACACGTGTCACATACTGGTGTCATATACAGAATCACAAAGGTGTCACATACATAATCACAAAGGTGTCACATACATAATCACACAGATGTCACATATGGAATCTCAAAGGTGTCACATAAGGTGTCATATGCAGAATCACACAGGTGTCACATAAGGTGCCATATACAGAATCAAACAGGTGCCACATACATAATCACACAGATGTGACATACGGAATCACACAGGTGTCACATAAGGTGTCACATACAGAATCAAACAGGTGCCACATACATAATCACACAGATGTCACATACGGAAGCATAAGGATTAATCTAAGTTGCAAGAACCTGTTTTGCAATCGATGTAAAATAAATATGTTTGAACTTAAAACTTTAAAAAAAAACTTAAAACATATGGAATCACACAGGCGTCACATATGGAATCACACAAGTGTCACATACGGAATCACAGAAGTGTCACATACAGAATCACCCAAGTGTCACATACATAATCACACAAGTGTCACATACGGAATCACATAAGTGTCACATACGGAATCACAGACGTGTCACATACAGAATCACAGAAGTGTCACATACATATTCACACAGGTGTCACATACAGAATCACACAATGAGACCTTTCCATGCCCAAATGTTTATCTTTTAGAACAGTTACTTGTATATTCGTCTAGCACATTCGATTATGAACCGCTTTTAATTTGTCTCTCTGCTAGTACTTTATATGTTTCAAGAAAGTGACATTATTCATGTACTTGTAGTATGTCTTTTCATTCCTTGCCAACTACAGTAAGTCCCCGTGTTTGCCCTTGTTACACATTCATTTACCCAGCATCCAAAGAACCACATTTCTTTAAAGCGTCGTTTTTTCCTGACCCATGATAGTTATTTGAATCGTTGTTCTATTCGCCATTATTCACTTCCACATAACGATTTAGTTTACACAAAAGTGTGTTAATTTCCAATCCATATCCTTTCATCGTACATTAAGATTGTCCATGGATTAGTATATGATTTACATTAATTTAAACAAATCGCCATGTTTTGTTGTACCGAATGTCGCCACCAAATCTAATTTTATTTCGTCAAAAGTCAAAATTTCTTTAACAAGAAACAAAAGCTGGACATTTACATATTTTTAAAAATATTAACCTTATCCTAATTTTCAGTCCTTTCTCGGACTACGATAAGTCCCATTTTCGGTTGCATATTTAGCTAAAATAAGCCATTTAGTTGTTTGGGGGATATTGTCGGCTCCTATTTGCTGGTTTTATTGGGGTCACCTTTTGTATTTTCCCTATCGGTAGTTGCGGTGCCTGCTTTAGCCAACTAGACCAGATTTCCGATCCTTCCAGCGTCTTAGAATTGCCAACTACGATAAGTCCCTTTTTCGCCCTTGTCAATAAGACGTTTATTCTTCTGGCATCTCCAGAAAACCCGACCGATTTCCTTGTATTGCATCTTACAGTGCTCACGATGATAACGTCTTTCTCTTGGCCCTGAAATCCATCAACGGAGTTTATAGTCACCGAGTCCTTGATGTTCCTCTTTAGCTCCACCACCTGACCCTGATACAATGTTAGGATGCCAATCTGATTGACGCAGAGTCGATGTTCTCTGTACTCCTCTTCATCCACATTCAAAAGGACATGAATAACTTGTTGGATCACCTCGATTTCTTTTAAGTTACAAAAAGACGTTCCCCTTTTGGTTTCGCTGCCTTCTACATCGATGAAGCACAATGGCATATATGACTTTTCACAGGGCCACGGAAAAATTACTCGAGTATTCGCTGTAGATGCAGCCGCTTTCAGCTTACTTTCATAAAACTCTGCTGATGGAAATCTCATTATTTCCGGATGCATTCTGTGCTGTGTGTCTAGAAAACAACTCGGTACCTCTTTCACAACAACAAGCCTGTGAAATAGTGACTGTGATAGCTCATGAATATCAGGAATACCTTCGACAACGTTAACACCAGGTTGATCGTTGATAATAGGACCAAGTTGCTTGTGGTCGCCGATCATAACCAAATGTTTCGCGCCATGAGCAAGACTGCAAAGTAAAGTGGTTTCCATGGTCTGCGTTGCTTCGTCTACAATGACAAACTCGAAGTTGTATGTGTCAAGTGCCATTTCTCCGGCACCAGCACATGTTGCAAGTATGACATCTGCTGATGACAACACCTTATTGACTAATCTTGTGTTTCTGTGAGAGTCTCCATGTTCATCGCGGATTTTCGTTCGCTTAGCTTCTCTGTCAGCAATACGTTTAACCTGTCCTTCAAGAGAAACGTCATACAAATCGTTCGCCATCCCATCCAGGGATCCCAATCGTATAATCAACAGCTCATTTCGAAGTCTTCGCGCTAGATTGTCGACAGCTACATTGGTTTCCGCTACAACAAGTACGCCTTTGTATCGTTTCATGCTGACGGCCTCTTTTATAATATGACATGCAACGTTTGTCTTTCCAGTTCCGGGAGGACCTTGAATCAAACAAAGCTTTCGTTCAAGCGCTAACACAACTGCACATCTTTGCTTTTCATTTAACCCTTCGTCATCTATGTCGTTCAGAAGAAGATTACTTTGGACTTCTGGAAAGGGTTCACTCTCGTTGGATACTAAGGTCCTTGTATCAGAATCGTTGAACCCTTGTGGGTGACTCAGCAAATGTATTAACGACTCGTCTCCAACCTTCCCCGAGAAATGTTTTAATGCCGATACAACACGAGTGTATGTGGTAATATTTCCGATCAAGTCTACTCTCCAGTACCTGAAGCCATCTGATTTTAGACCCGCTTTGACGAGTTCCGGAACGTCCCCTTCTATTTTAACGGTAATTGTACACGGAGCTGGACGCATGACCTGTATCTGTCCGATACAACACACAGATTTGAAAGAGCGGTCATTTTCCAAATCGCACTGTCTGGTAATTGCTACATATTGTCCCTGAACAATGCGCGATATGTTTTCTAATGCACCAGTGCGATAAAACGAAATTGTTGTCGGCTCCTGCTCGGCTGTTTTATCAAGCTTTAGATACATGATACAAGTCTGTGTTTGCTCTAGTGATTTCGTCGCACTGTGTGTAAATCCAGTCTGTTCCAGTTTCGCCTTATGCATGTCCATGTCTTGAAGCAATGAAATACCATGTAGAAGTCCAAAGTGTCGTATGTACTCCAACTGTCGGGTCGTTTCTATTTGTTGACCGTCGATTTCATCTCTTTCGAACATCTGAACAGATAACTGTTGAAGGAACAACATAAACGAAGATGTGTTGATGCTCCAAATCATTTCCCAGTGTTGTAAAATGTCTAGAAACTCTCCAATTGCGACAGTGTTTGTGTCGAACCCTTTCTGTACAATCTGATGGGCAATGTCGTCAAGATGAAGTCTGCTTAGTGAACTTACTACTGCAAAGACAGTTTCAGGATCGTTCAGAACACTTGTTATCAGACTTGTCAGTTCCGACATTACTATCTGAATGTTCCCTGGAAGAACCCTCGGAACGACCATGACTTTCATATTTTCTAAAAGCTTCGAAAAGCTCGCTGCAGCATCTGCTGGAAGAGAGTTCACCTGCTGCCACTTTTGGAGCACGGATTTAAACAGAAACGGGTTTCCTGTATGCGATGCATTTCGGAGTACCTCGCAGTAATCAGTCTCGAGAGTAATTTCTTCTTCGAAATTTAACTGTGGAAATAAGCGCTCAAAATCTACATCTTGATCATCCTCTGCTTCAGTTTCTTTTTCTACAGACTCTTCAACCGGTAGGATATCATTGACGTCAAAAGTATCCCAGTAAGGTACCGTACCGTCCATTTTCTGTGCATAAATTTCGATCTGGACAAACGGCATTTTATTTATTAGGGGATGACGCCTGCTCCTTTCCAAAATCCGTTTATCAAACCTCTGAAGATCTACACTGAGAGAATTGACGACTTCATCTGAAACACGTTTGTTCCATCGACGTTTCGTCATTTTTCGATCTGTTGCCTTGAGCCATACAAAGGTCAGGTTTTTCTTCCCATCACGATACAGCTGTAGTGTGTCTTCTGTGAGATCTAGTACATATTCTGGACCAAGCCTGTAGCTTAGCTTGAAGTCAAACTGTTTGGAATAAAACCATGCGGATATTGTCCCAGATTTTACTGGTTGTTCTATTCCGGTCTCAAGCTTCTCCAAGAATTGCAGTTCTAATATCACATCGTCCGGTAGATCCAATACAATTAATGATCGGTCATTGGTAGTCAGCGTTTTATACAGATAACTCCAGTCGAACTCTTCGACATCCATGGAAACGTATTTCTTCCATGTGTTGAAGTGGCTGTCCATTTTGAACTGTTTTAAGTCGTCTTCAGACAGAATGTTTGACGTGTTCAGTGCGTTCATGACATACTTGGCTGGGATACCAATTTCAATAGCTTCTCTCCTGTCAACAATTCCAAAAGCTGCGAAATTTATATGTTTTGCTACATTCCGCATAATGTAATTGACGCTTTCTTCTTCTGACTCGTTCCATTGGCGTGTGTGATTCCAAGAAAACTTAAATTTCTCAAATTCAGAAATATTAGAGTATTTTCTGCTGGCAATTTCCTTTGCGAACTCAGTCGAAACATCTTTCACAGCCAACGGCTTATCCCGATCGTCTACTACTTTCTTTTTAAATTTCTCTTCAAATTCAATGGCCTTTGCTTTCATATGCTGCCACACAAATCGAACGTTGGCTTCAGGATCTTGATATTCCACTGGCTTCAGACCTTTCGGAATATCTACTTCTTCGCCTGTTTTACTTGCATCTATCACCCGTGAAAACAACTGTCCTAACCTCTCACATTCATTGGACTTGGCACTCTTTATATCAGCCCATGTGTTGAAATATTTATCTACTCTTCCTGTCATCTTCTGTGTTTCGTTTTGCCGAGAAAAGTAAGACAATATTTGATTCAGATTTATCTCACCCTGTTCCTTTGTCGGCGCTGCGGGATAGTTATACGGCGGT
This sequence comes from Cyrtodaria siliqua, assembly GCA_037043455.1. NCBI lineage: Eukaryota > Metazoa > Mollusca > Bivalvia > Adapedonta > Hiatellidae > Cyrtodaria > Cyrtodaria siliqua. The sequence goes on along the minus strand of JAWPHD010001716.1, from coordinate 132,800 downwards.
CTAACTGTCCTCGGGATGAGATCTTTATCCCAGGAAACGAAGTATTGATCCCCATCGAGATCAGAACCAGCTATTTCGTCTGAATGTGGGCGTTTTCCTCTACTTGGAAAGACAATACAGTCAACTAAATGACTGAGTTTACTCGCACCTGCCTTATCTGTATCATCAACTGCAGTCAATACTCTAACGTCACCTAGGAGGTAGCATGGATTTTTGCAGACCACAACCTGTCCTCGAATTGTCATAGGCTTGCCAGAAACGGTCAGGCGGAGGAAGCACTCACCATAGTCGAGTGTATCGGAAGTATCGCAAATGCCAAATACATTTCTTGAATCTGTAATGAGGAGGTCAAGTTTAATAAGCTTCGGAATGATCTTCTCCTGTACTCTTTTCAATGTCGTCATCACTAGTTGCTTATATTCCTGCGATAGTTTACCGATACTCCCGACACGTGCTATGTGCTGTGCAAACTCGAACATGTTTTGGCTTTGTAACATTGTGACTGCTGATTCAGAATTAGTCATCATAGTTTCTACCATTTCTAAATGTTTGTTCTGTTTCTGTAGAAACACATCATCCGGCACACCTAGACCTGACAGCAGGAGAATAAATTGTTTGTTCAAATGCCCGAACGTGTATGCTCTTGAACAGTCACAGACACCAATTTGTGGATGCTGGTCTGTTACAAACTTTTTCATAGAAGGTCGAACCAAGATATTTGTTGGAGACAACGTTTCATCTAAAGCAAGAACGCCTTTATAACCTTGAAATCTTATTTGATAAACAGAAGGGAGATAATCTTGATCGTGACCAGAATCTTTAACTTGCGCGAACACCTTCTTTGCCACTTCATTTCCAATACCACCACACCCGTCTGAGAAGTTGTGACCATTTGCTTCTATGTCATTCATTGTCAGGATAGCATCATTTTCAACTGTTACATTTGTTAGAGTTACGCCGGAAAACAACAAACCCACCCTTGCCAATCGTTTGGAAACTGTTTTTATAGCGTTGAAGTCACCGTTGCTTTGTAGTATGTCATTTACCTCGTCACTTGATCCACGCCACATGTAACATTTTCTCTTTTTCAGGCCGCTAGAACTACATCCCAGAAACGAGTAGAATTCGCCATTAATAGTTACCCCATTGAGCAGTATCTTCTGCGCTATGGACGAGCGGACATTGATGTGAAACTCCAGACAAGCTAAGTGTTCGCACCTATGTCGAGCTATGAATCTGTTTGTCTCGCCCTTCTGAAACTCAGTCCAGTCTAACTCGTACTTGTGTTCGGTGATCTTAATGGTGGGAATATAAATACTATCTTCTCTTTTGGGACGTTGCATGTAGAAAGAAAAGCTGGTTTGAACCTCTTGCTCCTCTGGATTTGCCTTTGGGTTATAAAACACCAAATGTGAAGTTTCAAGTGCGAGTTTACCGTCTAATGCTTCTTTGACAATGTCAAGTCTTTCTGAAAGTTCAGTGGGCGTTAAATCAATAAACGCTATTTTAAACTGGTGAAAAAATCGTATGTAAGTTTTTTTCATTTCATCCCAATCTGTTTGTGTCAGTTTGAGACAGACAAGGTCATTGTAAACATACTGACATGGTCCTACTAGCACTACCAATGACGATGTATACCTTTCCAAAGATCGGGACACTAATTCACTGCCTTCAACAATCTGTTTGACTATATCATGGCCATTAATGAGACATACACTTGCATGAACTAATGCGTGTATGATACAGTTATCCGTTATAAACTCCACAGAGCTGTCCATATTCTCTTTGACACATTGCTGCTCTATTATATCTCGGATGACACGTTCGTATTTCCGGTCGTCACGATTGAAGTGTCTTGATCGGATATTGTTGTTTTCCAGCACCCGCCTGGGTACGTGCAATATATCGCGATGACCTTTGACCTCTTTCTTGCATCTTCTGTGTATTTCACCGATTAGCATGTGCTTTCCTGACCCTCCTGGGCCACATAGAACTATATTGACCATTGCTGTATATTCTGGAATAAACAAAACTAGTTTTTATGAATGTCATAACATGTTTCACTCTTTGGTAAAATCCTGGTTAGGGCATGACGGGCTTTTATCACACGTGCACAATTCTTACTCATGTTATCTATATTACAGATGTTAACACATTAGGTATGGTGTCAGACAAGTCAGGAATTACTTCCGGGTCGTAGGGTGCTAAAATAGTTCCTTGAAAAAATCCAAAGTTTCTTGTTTGCGTGTGTTTTTCCCAAGATTAGGTTTTATTTCATTGTTAAATCTAACCTGAGGTTAAAGTAGTATGTCTGTTGTCATGAATAGTAAGCATTTTACTGTGTTTGTCAGGATTATTTCTTTGGACAGTATGAGCACAGGGGTCAGGTAGAGATGTGGTTTTGACAGATGTTTATTTCAAAATAGTGAATGGATGTCGCGAAATGTTGAAAAACTGAATCGGTGTTTTATTCCAGATATGGGACCGTTTGCTAGCCAAAAGTGTATTTAAGCGAACGAATGTTGTGGAACTTGTGACTGGTCTCCAAATATAGCCTATATTGCATTGCGTTCAATGGGCTGATTTTCATCTGTCTGACACCGTATATGACAGTTTTATTTGGGATGCAAATCTAAATTGAGCTTTACCTTGCTTGAAAGGAAAGCACGAGCTTGGCATTTTAAAAAAAAATAATTGTTTGTCTTTCATTTCAAATTAAGTTGATGTCTCATATAAAAGAAAACATATTACATAGAAAAATGTCGTAGCAACAGTTAATAAATGATAATGGTAATTAATAATGAATTGTGTTTCAATCAATGTAATTCGCGATCGATAAACTTCTCATAAATACCCAATGTTTAAATACATTTTAAAGTAAATAAATACTGAAAATAGGATCCCTTGGAAGCAACAATCAGGAAAAAAAGTAGCAGACTCAGTTCATGAGAGGTATATAGTATATAGTTTGCAACACGTCTCACGCTGTATTCTAACTTTAAAGCCACAATAATGGGCTTGATAATCCCAAAGGACCAGTAAGTAATAACACTACTGATTCGTAGTCGGGGCGAACTTTTAGAACCACCACACAGCACTATAAAACAAACGCTAGTGTGGATGTTAATAACTACTGAAAAGAGGACCCCTTGGAAGCAACACACACGAACAAGAGAGGAAGCAACACACACGAACAAGAGAGGAAGCAACACACACGAACAAGAGAGGAAGCAACACACACGAACAAGAGAGGAAGCAACACACACGAACAAGAGAGGAAGCAACACACACGAACAAGAGAGGAAGCAACACACACGAACAAGAGAGAATGCAACACACACGAACAAGAGAGAATGCAACACACACGAACAAGAGAGGAAGTAGCAGGTTGTATTGAATCTGCTCATGAGAGGTAATATAATGTGTCAGCTTACATTTATTTTGAAAACTATTTCGAATTGTTTATAGTCTAAAGAAATGTATTTAAACTAAACCGACTACGAATGCAATTACAATACCTCATTCTTTTAAAATTGAGAACAGAGTAGCAATAATTGCATTGAAAGGTTGTTATCCGAGATGATTAAAGGTTGTATATTAGGATTTCCCTTTCAATCAAACTAGTACCTCCTGTTACTGTCACATTTTATTTTTGTAAATATAACTGCCGTACCGCGGGAGGTGGTGGGGATGAGGGAGGTCGTACATTTGATCGCCACCCGGGTTACACTAGAAAAATTGCACTAGTAGCCCCATTGCTTGACTTTCAGCATAAAACCATATACTATTTATAAGTGCATGGGTATATTTATAGATAAAAGGCATTGCATATTTCATTTCATATTGAATTGTCATATTATTATACTACATAAATCATTCAGATTCATGAAAACGCATGCAACATGGTTAAGATTTCTCTACTTTGCATCGGTTATACGTTAATTACTATGCAATATTCGTATTTGAAACGAAGTGGTAAATATGTCCGCTGGCTTTAGGGAGCGTAGGTTAAGATGTAACCCATGCATGAACGAGATAAGATCTACAGCTTTAATGTATTTTATTTAGCATAAGGTGTGGTAAATATTGTGTTTTTAAATAGGAGGTCTATAATTTTGTTGATTTGTAACCGGAGACCCCGGGTTCAATCCTACGTGGTGCCAATAAGATTCGTCGGTGTGTTCTTGGGCAAGATACTTTCCCTTAGCCTCGTCCGGCTGATGGGGACGTAGACCGGACAGACCGGTGTATCTGTCTTTCCTCCGAGCACGTTAAAGAACCATTGGAATATATTCGATAATAAGAGTAGGGAACGGTTCCCGGATTCCCATGTACCTTCCCCCCTCTCTCTGGGGCGGCTCTAAATAACCTATACTGTGTTGATGAGCCGTTAAACAACATTCAATTGTGTATACACCCTACAAAGTAGATGTATAGATGTAGCATAAGTTCAATGATACATCCATTAAATACATATTTAAGTACATTTTCATCAGACTGGAAGCTTTTATATCCGAAAATAACAAAATGTTAAATATGGCATGCGAATATCCTGAAGAGACTTTTCTCAGCAACTATATATTTAGAAGAAGAAAGAAAACTCTCCAAAAACTAGTATTCTCGTTTTAAGCTGATGTTGATAATTAATTCTATGAAACCAGACTTGTGAGGATATGAATACCGCAGTAAACATCCTATAGGTCAAATGCACCTAAAACAAAACAGTTATAATTTATGTTTACCTTTAGTTTATCACGTCCAGTTGTGTGTGTCGTCCACAAATAAACATTGTGTGACAGGAATACGGCCATACGTGCAGACAACCTGCAATTATCAACAGATAATGGAAACTATTACTAGTATACGTAACTGACGATTATCTTTATGATTTTGTGTACTTTGTCATTTAGTCAAACTTATCAATATTGTATAGAACAGAACAGAACAGAACATATTCTTTATTTATGACTTAAACAAATGTTTCTCGTCATATAAATATATATTACATGTGTTAATATGCGACAGGTCAATGCAATTTTTACATTAAACAATGAAAAAGTACAAACACACAAATCATACATACTATTCACTCATACAACTCACCCATTCACTCTGACGCCCGAAATGTCTCACACATTCGCTCTGGCGCACGTATTTACCCTGTTATAATTATTTAACTATTCCTATTACATAGTTTCATGTTACTATTTTGAGTTTTAATAGTTTACATGTCATGTCCAATGAGGATGAACATACATTTTTTACTCATTATAAATTGCAGTATTGCGAATAATAAATGCTTCCCTAACAAACCTAGATAACCTAAAAAGCTCTTACTGGCTTGAAGATGCATCAGCTGAATAAATTTAAAAACACTTGGATGTCTGTAATAATATTGTTTAACATATAGCTTACGTAATTGTTCGTACAAAGGACAAATTAAAATAAAATGATATTCATCTTCTAAGTCGGTACTATTACCCAATGTACAATATATTTGAATTCTATCAGTTCTATTTTGTGAATATCTGCCAGTTTCAATTCTAAGTCTGTGGGAGGATAATCTTATCCTCGACATGGCAGTTCTTAATTGCAATGGCAATATATCTAGATACACTTATATGAGAATGAGGTTTTAAAATGGCTATACAAACATAAAACTCGATTATTTTCAACATCAGTGTTCCATTTTTGAACAAAACAATCTATTAGATTTTGTTTAATCAACAAATGAAAAGATTTCATATCAATACAAGTTGGGTCATTCCAAACATAATTATAGCCACAGTCAATTAGGATGGTTTTAACACTGCTGGCTCAATTCTTCATTCCTCTTTCACAATGGTGATGGTGATTGGATAAAAAATGTTATTTACATGTTAAGAAATGCAGACGTAAACATTAACCTGATGCTATCAACACATAAATGCAATTTGGGACCATGAACTTTGACTTATAGACCCCATAAGATCATTCGAACAGTCGAGCTAAAAATATCAAAATTTTTGTAAAGTTTGACCCAGGAACTAGGTCCACCGAGGTGAGGAAGAAGCATAGGGTCTACGCTGGTTGGATGGTTGTATCCGTCTGTTAATTCCCAGTAAGTGTATATATGGTTAACGGTTTACAAATTATGACCCAGGGGTGGGGAAGGAGTCCGGGTCTATGCTGTTGGATGGTTGTTTCCGTCTGTTCATGCCCAGTAAGTGTATATATCGGTTTCCAACTTATGACCCAGAGGCTATGTCCCCATGGTTGGGGAAGGAGATCGAGGTCTATCCTGGTTGAGTGGTTGTATCCGTCTGTTCATGCCCAGTAAATGTATATATGGATATAGGGTGGGATCTCAATGGTTTTCAGGTTATGACCGAGGGGCTATGTCCCCAGGGGTGGGGAAGGAGCCCGAGGTCTATGCTGTTTGGGTGGTTATATCCACCTGTTCATGCCCAGTAAGTGTATATATGGTTATAGGGTGGGGATCTCAACGGCTTACATGTTATGACCCAGGGGCTATGTCACCAGCGTGGGGAAGGAGTCCGGGGTTGGATGGTTGTATCCGTCTGTTCATGCCCAGTAAGTGTATATATGGTCATAGAGTAGGGATCTTAAACCCCCAAATACAAGTGACAGGGAAGCAAGCTCATGCTGCAGATCAATGGGCAATTATCACAGTATGTGATCATTATTGACCACGCACTTGTGGGCAATGTTGATAGATCCAAGAAGTACTGTATTTATCTGCATAAAACCTGACATAATGAATTAACGAATGGTTATATATTCAAAATCAACATAAAACTATAGGTTAGCATATACCTATAAAGTCTATGATGCTAGTTTATGCAGCAAATACATGTAAACAAAATCAAGATTTTCCCTCGATGAAAGATAACCTGCTAGTATAAAAAAAGATAATTTTTTGAAATCATTATATTCACATTCAGACAAAACGAGTTTTGAGATTCATGGTAATGTATTGTATGATCTAGCAATGAATATCTCCAAATTATCTTTCTATGGGTTGTGCTAAAGTCATTATGGAGAATGAAGTTTCGGTGTTGTTGTTCTTTTTTTTTATTAACAAAAATCAGTAGTTGACCATACATAAACTGTATACAGTATGTTTTTAATTATTTAGATAAAGATTTCTTCAATTCATTTTGTCCAGTTCAATACCATTTAATATCTATAGTATACTATGCTGGTATAAATTATCCATCTGTCTTATACAGTGATGCTATGTAGTCGCATATTTTAGGAGGCTGTGACCTGTAAATTCAGGTCAGCATGCTGCTACGACGTCTAGAAACACATGACTCACATTTTCTCCAAATTATGACCAAGAGGCTATGTCCCCAGGGTTGGGGAAGGAATTCGGGGTCTATCCTGGTTGAGTGGTTGTATCCGTCTGTTCATGCTCAGTAACTGTATTTATGGATACAGGGTGGGGATCTCAATGGTTTCAAAGTGATGACCGAGGGGCTATGTCCCCAGGGGTGGGGAAGGAGACCGGGGTATATGCTAGTTGGGTGGTTATATACGTCTGTTCATGCCCAGTAAGTGTATATATGGCTATAGGGTGGGGATCTCAATGGTTTCCAAGTTATGACCGAGGGGCTATGTCCCCAGGGGTGGGGAAGCAACCCAGCGTCTATGCTGGTTGGAGGGGTGTATCTGTCTGTTCATGCCCAGTAAGTGTATATAATGGTTATAGGGTGGGGATCTCAACGGTTACAACAAGTTATGACTCAGGGGGCCCATCCACACCCTCATGTTTCACCTCTTGGGCCCCCTGTTATGTGTTGGTGCGCCGCAAAACTCAATTCAAGTTAACCCTTCTTAAGAAAACGACCATTATAATCTTAGAAACAATTATAACTACGCGACCATGCCAAGAAGAACACCGATTTGTTCCAGAGCGTTTATACCATGCATCCTCAACAATGTACCAATCGACATTAGAAACTCTGAATCTCTTGCTACCTTTACACAAACTTAAAAGGACATTATTTATAAGTCCCACATTTTCTCTTTTTTGATTATTTTTTTATTTTTATTTTATTGTTGTACGTGGTTCACGACCACTCGTTGCTCTGTGTGCGCGAATTCGTGATTCATGAAGCTCATCAGAATACTTATTCTTGTCATTCTGATGCCCATAGGGGCGGATATGCCGTTGGCATGAGCGGAAACATCTAAAAACAATTGATGAAAAACAGTTATGTACCCGTTCTGATATGCCAGAACCAGTCATTTTAATACTAGCCAGTGCGTTGCTAGTCCACCGCCTCTTCGTTGTTATCGCAGTCGTAGCGATGCGATCAAACGATCAAATTTTTTTAAAAAAAAGGAAAAAGAGGCCGTTTTGCTCAATTGTGTGCATGCCTACTGCCTATTTTTACCTTTTTGAACGCCACAATATTTATTAAATGCATCCCTTACAATACCATCCTGTAATCTGTCTCCTTTCCTTATGGAAGCTTTATATACTGCACCTACCATAGTAGATTCTAACAGTTACAGTTGCAATAGTATTGAAAGTACCAGCTAGTATATTCGACTACTAAGCCTCTCATCCCAGCCCCACGACCCAAAACCATACAGTGCATTACGTGGTCCCGCCTTCTTTCTATTAAATGATGGGAAAGTTTATATTAGCAGGATTTTATAACGGATATGACAATAAAACACGTTTAAAAACAAGTTTTACTGAAAAAATGTGATAAAATGTTTAAAATTACGTATAAAATTACCTATAAAATGCAAAATTTTTAAGCCGAAATTAAGGTTTTATTTCATATCCCAGCCAACCCAGTTTTCGCTTCTTGGAGAAGGGTTTGGATGGGGTATGCAAGTTAATACTCGGACCACGTAATGGTGAGTTATTGACAATCACTGTGGTCACGAGCATGGTTCATATCGGATTGTTGTTGTCGAATGAAATAATTATTAGACGTAAGAATATCACCGTTTTTTCACACTAGAAATAAACGTTATAATCATGATTTCACTAGACGTAAATAATAATGCATATATTATAACAAGGTATACTTTTCACTTACCTACGATCCTATTATTTATAGTTAACCATTAATTATATTTTTGAGTCATGTCGACGAACGCCTACGTTATTTGTCATTCTCTATAATCTACCTGAACTATTTACAGAAAATATGTAGTTTTACTTTCGTTTCTGAGGGGAATGGAGTAAGGGAAATAACTCGAAAATGTAAATGTGTCGAACAACATTATTGTATTCATCCAAAATAGCGTTTTCCTCTATTGTGGCCTCTTTTTGAAAAATGTATCTTAACCTCTGTTCTTATCAGTTAAAAAGCGTGAATTTAAAGGGACACGTGGCAATCTTGAAGTATTTCAAATGGGTGTTTCGATTTATATATCCAGTATCATTTTTACTTTTACCCTGGTTATATTTAAATAAATCAAATGTATTCAACATTTAGTCTTATTATACTATAAGTTTTAATATATTATTGGTACAATAATATCAAAAATTAATAATATGCAAAAACAAACGGCTTAATTCAATTCTTATAATTTAACATTAATGATTGAATAAATGCAAATTATGTAGAAAAACTAACGGGACGCCGCTAGTTTTTAAAAAATCAAGATTGCCATGTGTCCCTTTAAAGTTATGTGGGATACTTTACTCTCCGTGCTCTTTTCGCATAATCTAAAACGGTTAAAATCACAGTGGTGAAATATATTTAACGTATAAGAGCGTAAAACCACACAATTTCGATATAGGTGTCTGTAAATGTCAAAATTAGAAGGTATAATATACCATAGTTTATTCATCAATAGTATGTGCTTTTATCAAAATCTACATTGAAAATAATTAAGGTCAAATAGGTGAAACATCAGAGTTATGGTCCTTGATTCAATGAAAAATGCTATGTTTTGCCTTGACAACAATCTAGCACGTTCATTTTGCATCCGATCCTTTCCAAACGGGGCCAGAGTCTTAGAATCGATGAAAGCTGGACGAGTTTGAAAACCACCATTAATATCGGATAATAAATATCACAGTTATGGCTCCTGATTTAATGATAAACGCTATAGTTTGCCTTGTCAACACTCTTCAACGCTCTTCAACGTAATTTGTGTAGCCCCTCTCAGAATACTTATTCTTGTTATTCTGATGCCCATGGGTGTGGACATTCCTTAAGACCATTGGCATCAGCGGAAACATCTAAATAAAATTGGTGAAAAACAGTTATGTAGCCGTTCTTATATGCCAGAATCAGTCATGTTAACACTAACCGGTGCGTTGCCGGTCCACCGCCTCAGCGTTGTTATTGCAGCCGTAGCAATGTGATCAAACATCAAATTTACAAATATGTATATGTTGGGCAAAATTATATGTTTGCCTAATGCCTATTTTCACCTTATTTTGAACGCCACAATCTTTATTAAATGTATCCATTGTAATAGCATCGTATTATCTGTCTGCTTTCCTTACATTGATTATAGCGCAAGTATGTTTTAGCGGTGAGAATCACAGCTCTTATGGTTTTATATTCTGAACCTACCATAGTATTACAATGGAAAAAGGTCGTAAACGGTATATTGAAAGTACCAGCTAGTACATATTCGACTACTAAGCCTCTCATCCAAGCCCCACGACCAAACACCATACAGGAGGCTGACCCCCCCCCCCCCCCCACCCCCACCCACCCCCACACCCTTTTTTTGTACGCAGTATTCAGGGCGTTTTAGGCGGTATTCAGTACGCACGAGCCTGGTACGCAGTACTCGCAAAACACACTATTGAGTATTAAGTACTCATAAAATGTATTTTTAAAACAAAAGATGTACAAAACAAGAGGCCCAAAAGGGCCTGTGGACGCTCTACTGGCTCAAGATAAAGTTTATGTATAAGGGGCCATAAGTCTTTCAAAAATCATTCAACCAGAACATGGCAATGATAGGTGCAACTAGGCTTAGTACTGATCATCATCGCCAAGATTCGCTGAAATCTTGCAAAGAGTTCAGAAGAGACTAATCTGGACAAAGTTTGTGTATTAAAACATGTAAAGGGTCACAACTCTGAAAAAATCATTCTACCGAAATATGGCGATGACATGCACAACTAGGCTTGATACTGAACATCCTTGTCAAGTTTCGTCTGTATCCAGCCAGGGGTTCAGGAGAACTAGCCCAGAAAAAAATTGTAGTATCAAAATCCTTTAAAGGGCCATAACTCTGCCAAATATCTGTAAACCGAAACGTGACGATGACATGCACAACTAGGCTTGGTGCTGATCATCCCTGCAAAGTTTCATTGAAATCTGGCGAGTGGTTCAGGAGAAGTAGATCAGAACAAAGTGTGTGTATTAAAACCTTTAAAGGGCCAAAACTCTGCCAAAAATCATTCAACCGGAGCACGGCGATGATTTGCACAACTAGACATAGAATTGATCATCCCTAAACAGTTTCGTTTAATCCGGCCAGGGGTTAAGAGAACTAGTCAGAACAAAGTTTGTGTATTAAAACCTTTAAAGGGCTATAACTCCGCCAAAATCATTCAACTGGAACACGGTGACTATGTACAACTAGGCTTGGTACTGATCATCCCTGCAAAGTTTCAATGAAATCCGGCCAAATGAAGGCCCTTTCGTCTTAATGAGGCCAAGATATAGCATATTTCAGAAAATCAAGGGCCATGACTCCGATGTTAATGGTCCAATCTGGATGTTTTTCGAACTTGTCCAAGCTTTCATTGATATTAACAATCTGGTAAAGTTTCTTAAAGATCGGATGAACAATGAAGGCCTTATCGTCTTAACGAGACAAAATATAGGATGTTTAACTAAATCAAGGGCCATAACTCCACTGTTAATGGTCCGATCTGGCTGGTTTTCGAACTTGACTGAGCTGTCATTGATATTAACAAATCTAGAAAAGTTTCATAAAGATCGCATGAAAAATGAAGGCCCTATCGTCTTAACGAGGCAAAGTATAGCATTTTTAACTAAATCAAGGGCCATAACTCATCTGTTACTGGTCCGATCTGGCTGGTTTTCAAAATTGTCTGAGCTGTCATTGATATAAACAATCAGGTAAAGTTTTGTAAAGATCAGATGAAAGATGAAGGCCCTATCGAATTAACGAGGCAAAATATAGCAATTTCAACAAAATCAAGGGCCATAACTCATCTGTTACTGGTCCGATCTGGCTGATTTTCGAAATTGTCTGAGCTGTCATTTTATAAACAATCAGGTAAAGTTTTGTAAAGATCAGATGAAAGATGAAGGCCCTATCGAATTAACGAGGCAAAATATAGCATTTTTAACTAAATCAAGGGCCATAACTCCGCTGTTACTCATCCGATCTGGCTGATCTTCGAAATGTCCAAGCTTTCATTTATATAAACAATCTGGTAAAATTTGGTAAAGATCGAAAGAAAGATAAAGGCCCTATCGTCTTAACGAGGCAAAATATAGCATTTTTAACTAAATCAAGGGCCATAACTCCGCTGTTAAAGGTCCAATCCAGCTAGTTTTCGAACTTGTCCTAGCTCTCATTTATATAAACAATCTGTAAAAGTTTAGTAAAGATTGGATGAAAGATGAAGGCCCTATCATCTTGATGAGGCAAAATATAGCAATTTTTAACTAAATCAAGGGCAATAACTCCGCTGTTAATGGTCCGATCTAGCTGGTTTTATAATAAATGAATGTGTTAGAGCGTTCACAAGGCAGAAAATGATATTAACAATCTGTGCAAGTTTAGTAAAGATCAAATAATAAATAAAGGTGCTAGAGTGTTCACAAGGCTTAATATGGCATTTTTCAGCAAAACAAGGGCCATAACTCCGGTGAAATTATTTCGATCTTGCCAGTTTTCGAACTTGTCCGAGCTTTCATTGATATAAAGACACTGGCAAAGTTAAGTAAAGGTCCGATTAATATTGAAGGCCCGAGAGTGTTCACAAGGCAGAAAATAGCATTTTTCAGAAAAAACAAGGGCCATAACTCCGGTGTTACTGATCCGATTTAGCTGGTTTTCGAACTTGTTTGAGCTTACATTGATATTAACAATCTGTGCAAGTTTGGTAAAGATCAAATAATAAATGAATGTGCTAGAGTGTTCACAAGGCAGAAAATGGCATTTTTCAGAAAAAACAAGGGCCATAACTCTGGTGTTACTGAACCAATTTAGCTGATTTTCGGACTTGTCGAAGCTATCATTGGTATTAACAATCTGTGCAAGTTTGGTAACGATCAAATAATAAATGAATATTTTAGAGCGTTCACAAGGCAGAAAATGATATTAACAATCTGTGCAAGTTTAGTAAAGATCAAATAATAAATGAAGGTGCTAGAGTGTTCACAAGGCTTAATATGGCATTTTTCAGCAAAACAAGGGCCATAACTCCGGTGAAATTTATCCGATCCGACTGGTTTTCGAACTTGTCCGGGCTTTCATTGATATAAAGACACTGGCAGAGTTTCGTAAAGATTCGATTAATAATGAAGGCCCTGGAATGTTCACAAGGCAAAAGTTAACAGACGGACGGACGGACGGACGGACGGCGGACAACTCGCCATCCCATAAGCTCTGCTGGCCTTCGGCCAGTAGAGCTAAAAATCATAAAATGTAAATAAGGTCTAATTTTGATAATCGGGCCTTCATTCATCTAGCAGATCCCGGCTCTTAGGTGTTTTAGGTCAACAGTCAAATTAGAGTTATTGCCCTTTGTAATTTTATACTTATAATTGTTGTCCGGAGCTAAATAGTATTCAGTACTCGGTCTCTAAAATAAGGAGTATTCAGTAGATCTACTCAGGTTGGGGGAGGGTGGTGTAGGGGGTGGTTACATCCTCATACAGCGTGAGTTACTGACAATCACTGTGGTCACGGGCATGGTTCTAGAAATATCGTCGAATGAAATAAGAATATCAGGTTTTCCACACAAGTTCACATATATAGCAAGGTATACTTGTCACTTACCTGCGATCCTAGTATCTCTTAACCACTAATTACATGTTTGAACGCCGCCATTATTTGTCATTCCGAACTGTTTTCAGAAAATATATAGTTTTACTTTCGTTTCTGAGAGGAGTGGAGTAAGGGAAATAACTCTAAAATGTTTTGACTGTAATTCACGGCAAAGTAATTGCACGCACAAAAGAGCTTTTTTTTCCACTATAGGTGAATCTATTTGAAACATGTAAGGCAAACAAAAAACAGGTCTGTTTCTGGTATTTCCCCCCCAAAAAAATAGGGTAGGTCGCTATAGGTTTGTTTTTTTGGATTTTTTTTGATTTTTATTGAATTAATCCTTACTAGACTAAATTCAAATCAAGAACATCAAAATCATGTTTTCTTGAACATAGTATACAATATGAGTGTTCCACAACACTTACATGCCTTAAAACCCTAAAAACGTGATTTTAACCGTTTTACATCATGAAAATGCACGGACAGTAAAGTAACCTACATATTAAACAGTAAATTCATGCTTTTTAACGTTAGAACAGAGGTTAAGTTAGGCAAAAGAAGAAGGTTTGTTTCTGGCCTTTCGACCGACCCTATTTTAAGGCCCCGACCCTAAACTTTTTAGGGCAAACACACCCACCCAAAAATCAAATACTAAAATAAAATATTGGTTCTGACAGGGTCTATCAATGTATTGAATTATCCTGGTTCTGAAGATAATAGCGAAGCGAAGAAATCAGAAGCAGGTCGGGAGACCGCGGATATTTCCTATTCTGAAATTCTGGATCCTTCACTAAGTTCGTATTTGATCGAGCATATATTTATAATTACACCGTTTTACCCACGTGGGTCCGGAAAAAGTCAAGATGGCTGACAGTGAGGAAAACAATGTTTCGCAGGAACTAAATACAGTAAAAATCGACGAATCCGAAGAGGAAAATGTGACATTCAAATCCCTTGGTATAGTAGATGTACTGTGTGAAGCATGTGAGGGTCTTAAATGGAAGGTTCCATCGAAAATTCAACGGGAAGCCATACCAGTTGGCCTGGCTGGAAACGATGTTATCGGTTTGGCCGAAACAGGGTCAGGAAAAACTGGAGCTTTCGCACTGCCTATCCTACAAAGTTTGCTTGACAACCCACAGAGACTTTACGCTTTAGTTCTGACTCCAACAAGAGAACTTGCTTTCCAGATATCTGAGCAATTTGAGGCACTGGGATCTACAATTGGTGTGAAATGTTGCGTTATCGTTGGCGGTATTGACATAATGACGCAGGCATTGATGTTAGCCAAGAAACCCCACATAGTAATCGCAACGCCAGGCAGACTTGTGGATCACCTTGAAAATACAAAGGGTTTCAACTTAAGATCATTGAAATATTTGGTGATGGATGAAGCTGACAGAATTCTGAATATGGATTTTGAAGCAGAGGTTGACAAAATTTTAAAGGTTTGTTGTCTGATTATAAAGGTTGATTATAATTTCTAAAATTTCACTATCTCAGTATCTGTGGGCTACCAAAGGAATCGGACATATTCTAAATACAGTATCCTCCGATTGTATATAATTTTTATTTTAAAAGACAAGAATGAAACGCAAAATTTTCAATTTGCTTTTCTGAAAGTTTTATCCCCAAATGGACTTCATAATTCGATTCTACGTATGTTTTTCTATCAATCTGGTACATAACTTTCCACTTATGGTACTGGTGTGCAAGTAGTAGCCGAACAGAAAATAGTGTTTATTGTACTGTTTGTTGTTATTTGATATTATGCAAACAAAAACTATTTACAAAGTAAAGTTAAGTTCACTGTATTGTTAAAAAAGACAACATCCGATTACAAGCTCGCGCACACGCTGTTAATAGGGGCCCTCAAAAGGGTAACCAATAACCGTTGATTGACAGCAGTACAGAAGTTAGTAGTAGCCGAATTGCTAAAAAAACGGATACATTTATTGTCATTATCCCTATTGGACGCCCCATTTCGTAAGAAAGACAACTCATCCCATTTATGACCTAAATATATTAACAAGAGATGTCTCCATTACGTCAGGGATTACGTCTATTGGAAATGTCCGCTACTGCAGTATAATCATATTTGACCGATCGATATTTCACTGCAGTATTGTTTTTTCCAATATTGTTTATGCCTACATGTTATATAAACAGGGTTATATATATAAATTAGAGTTTTAATTTATTATCGTCTGCTAGTGTTGTCATGGGGAAGCACTGTATAAATATTGGAGATAAATTAAAAAGACATAACTGCGCATGCGTGGTTAGCGCGCTACTTCCCTACGCGCGGAAATGAGACCTGAGAAGAAAATCATTTATATTTCGGTACATATTTACTTATTCGTACACGACGATTCTTCTGATGATGAAAAATGTATCTTTTAATTAAACTAAATTGATATTTTCTATCAATTAGCTACGAACGTCGTTTGTTTACGTAAATTCCGATACTACTGCTGTTCGGCTACTACTTGCGTACCAGTATAGTGTAATATAAGTATTTTCAGCAACTTTCGTTTTTGAATTGAATAAATTGTTTGTGCTGAGATCCATGCTGTGACATCACTTAAAATAGTGCTCCGCAGTGAATAAGCAGGTAAGTACTGAGCTAAATAATATATAGCGGCTGAATAGTAATATTAAAACATTGCCATGTTTGAAATTAAATTATAATGAATTACTTACCAAATTGTTGTCTTTATTATGACAGTTATTATGATTATTAATTTTTAATTCTGTGCGAGTCTTGCTTTCGGATGACGCCGCAGCATGGAAGTTAGCACACACAAAATCTTCACTCCAAAACAGAAGTAGCTGAGAAACATACTTTTATTACACGGTAAGGCCAAAAAAAAAAGTTTCTTTCTGGTCTTCCGAACGACCCTAATTGTAAGCCCCACCCTAAACTTTTTAGGGAACAAAAAAAAAATATTCTTTTCTTTTTAGGTTTTTAAGGCATGTTGTGGAACACTCATATTATGTAATATGTTCAAGAAAACATGCTTTTGATGTTCTTGATTTGAATTTAGTATAGTAAGGATTAATTCTAAAGAAAAAAAAGGAAAGATTTTCCTACCTACCTACCCTAATTTTTTTGGGGGGAAAAGACCAGAAACAGACTCTTTTTTTTTGCCTTAGAAGTGGCAATAATGTTCTAGATTGTGAGAAAAAGTATCGATTTCTGACATGCGTTCAGTGGAAAACTGATCAAAGAAGCAAAAAAACTCTGGGAATCTAAAACGATAGTTAAAAAATAACCATTTGAAGAACTCAAGCAGCGTAAAAAAACAATCAACAGCTTATTCGGAAACGCACAACGGTGATATCTCAAGGATCAAATTTAATATTTTATCCATTTGCTAAAAAAAGCAAGTGCAAAGATTTTCCACTTGCTATTGTAATCTATTGTAATCAAGATACTTGCATTAATAATTCCAAACCTCGATTCATTTCAAAAGGATTGCTATGTATAATTATACTTACTTATATCCACCTGTTTAACTAAGTTAGATACATATGTTCAGTGCATAAATGTAGACTGAGACCTTATTACTTGAAAACGTTAACAAGTGCTAATATTTTCTACTTGCAATCTGCAAAAATCTAGGTACTTGCATTTAGCAAGTAAATAAGAGTTCAATTTGAACTTTGAATCTACTCGACATAATAATTCAAGTTGTATTTGGACAGGAATATATTTAAGTCATATTTTTTTAATTTGCGAGCGCTAACAGTGTTCCCATTCATGCATATATGTGCGCAAATCACGCATGAAAACAAAAAATCACGCACAGAAAACTGACCTCGTACGTGCATGCACGGAAAAAAAAAGGTTGTCAGCTTGAATATTACACTGTGCTGTGTATTGTAATGCCTTCGGTAGCAAATAAAGTATGTTGAAAGGTTTAAAAATCTTAAAAATTGATAGTGTACCCCCTAAATTTGTAGTGTACCCCCAAAATTTAACAGTAGTACATGTACCCCCAAATGAAAAAGTCAGTGGGAACTCTGGCTAAATTTGAACTTTAATGGTTAAGTGAACCTATGGTGAACACATTAATTTTCAGTGGTGTACCATCACATTAACAGATTAAGACACATGTTCTTAATAGTGATGTTATCTCACATTCTTGCAAATTAATTATTGATTTAACAATATTTTGGAAAAATTTATATGATGCTCGGCAAGCTGCATAACGTCTTATCATTTTTGCCAACTAAGTGAAGTTTAAGAAATGGGCTCTCGCATTAACGTAAGACTAAGCTCCTGTGTAATAATTTATTTTTCAGATTTTCTGTTTAAAATATTTAAGTACATGTATTGAAAATGGAAATATTTTGTTGGTGATTGCAGGTTATACCTAGAGAAAGAAACACATATCTGTTCTCCGCAACAATGACAAAGAAGGTGGCCAAGTTGCAGCGAGCTACATTGAAAAATCCTGTCAAAGTTGAGGTATCTACAAAGTATCAAACAGTGGAAAAACTCCAGCAGTCCTACCTTTTCGTTCCTGTTAAGTTTAAGGACGTATATCTTGTTTACATCTTGAATGAGTTGGCGGGCAATTCTTTCATGGTGTTCTGTGCTACGTGTGCCAACACCCACAGAGTAGCGCTGATGTTACGGAGCTTGGGGCTGAGTGCCATACCACTTCACGGACAAATGACGCAGGCTAAAAGACTAGGTGCTCTCACAAAGTTCAAAAGTAAAACTCGATCTATACTAATCGCGACAGATGTAGCTAGCAGGGGTTTAGACATTCCACATGTTGATGTTGTAATCAATTTAGATATTCCGACACACTCGAAGGACTATATTCACAGAGTAGGTCGGACAGCCAGAGCTGGGAAGTCGGGGAAGGCCATAACGTTTGTAACACAGTATGACGTAGAGCTGTACCAGAGGATAGAACACCTGATTGGTATGTTATGTATGCATTTTTAGTGGATTATTTTCTGATGTTATTTAAACATTCTGAAAAATTTATATTGATTATGCTGCAGTTTTCTAAAGACTTAGAGGTTGGTAATAAAAGTTCTACAGAAGGTCTTTGAAATTATCTTATTCGGCTTGATGTGTAGTTCTTGAAAAATGATTTCAGTGCTGGAAACTTAAAGAATGAGCGATAGTTTCATAATTAAAGGGAATGTAGCGGAACAGCCAAACAATGTTTATTATTGAGAGTTCTGAAAAACTTGAATACGGGTGAAAGAATTATCAAAATCGGATGATAAACAAAGAAGATATGGTCATTTGAAGTTTTTGTTGAAACGGATATGGAACTGGCCATTTTGAGAGCTATGACATCACGGTTCTAAATGACCAAATATGGAATATTTATAAATATGAAAATTTACTGATTTATAGGGGGAAAATGACAGCAACTGTATGAAAAATGTGTAATAAGTAATGGCAATAATGCTTTATATGACCAGAAAAAAAATCATTCAGCTCCCATATTTGTTTTGAACAACCTTTAAATGGTCCGTCATATCTTTTTTGTTTATCATCCAATTTTGATAATTCTTTCACCTTTTTCCAAGTTTTTCAGATCTCTCAATAATAGAGCTTGTTTGGCTGTGTCGCTACATTCCCTTTAATATATTATCAGAAATTGAAAATGTTGATGTCTTACTAGTAAAATTTACTAATACTAATATTACTATTATCTTAGATTTTAGTCGATATTTGATTATTGTAGTTTTCTTGAGGGTAAAAACAGAAAAGAAATGTTTGTAGATGTATTTTCTTTTAGAGTATTTTTGTGTCATTTGACTTGAACGATTTGATAGATAACTGTTAGTACATCATTCTCTGTACATTTGTACATTAGAAAATTGTTAGCCATATCCGTCCGCCCTTTCTTCCGCCCCGAAAAGTTTGTGGCTATCTCCTCCCACACTTTTCAACCAGTTGCTTCGAAATTATACATGTTGCTTACCTTTATGATGTCAAGATGTGCAAATCATTTCGGCGTCAAAATTGGCCCTGTTTTACCGGAGTTATGGTCCTTTTTTTGTTAAATTTTACGTGAAAATATCTTGTGTGTCCATCTCCTCCCACACTTTTCAACCATTTGCTTCCAATTTTTACCGGATGCTTACCTATGATGTCAAGAAGTGCATA
Source organism: Cyrtodaria siliqua (assembly GCA_037043455.1). Classification (NCBI taxonomy): domain Eukaryota; kingdom Metazoa; phylum Mollusca; class Bivalvia; order Adapedonta; family Hiatellidae; genus Cyrtodaria; species Cyrtodaria siliqua. Next base: position 112,684 of record JAWPHD010001716.1, on the reverse strand, counting down.
TTGTTTGGGCGTCAAAATCGACCCACTATTACCGGAGTTATGGTCCTTTTTTCATCCAATTTAATGGTAAAATATCTTGTGTGTCTATCTCCTCCCACACTTTTCAACTGATTGCTTCGAAACTTTACAGGATGCTTACCTATGATGTCAAGATGTGCATATTGTTTCGGCGTCAAAATCGACCTAGTATTACCGGACTTACAGCCCTTTTTTCGTCATATTTTATGTTAAAATAACTTGTGTGTCTATCTTCTCCCACAGTTTTCGTCCGTTTCTTTTCAAACTTTACAGGTTGCTTACCTATGATATCAAAATGTGGATACCGATTTGGCTTCAAAATCAACCCAGTATTAAGAGAGTTCTGGCCCCTTTTTCATAAAATGTATGTTAGGGGACGGACATATTTCTAGTTCATTAAAGACATCATATGTCATTCATATGTAAGCTTTTTATACCCCCGCTTTCACAAAGTGAACATATACATGTAGGAAGCACATTGTCTGTAACGTCCCGTCGCATAACACCTTTTTGTCAGATGCATTTTTGTCCCGATGAGTCACGTAATGTATTTTTATTACTTGCATTTCTCGAACAGTTTTGAATGGGTTGTTCCCAAACTTCATAACAATACACATAACAAGTGATGACCTTATGTCCCTCTACATCACCTATTGTTGATTGCCTAATTTATTACAGAATTTTAATGGCCTTTGTTTGACTTAGAATTTAAGCAGGTGTATTCTTCACCTTTAGTGATAGTTCTAGTTTATTTCAGTCTTAGTTATAATAAATAGACTGCTGTAAAGGGGCACACTACAATGTTTATTCTTGGAAAATGTGCGGCAGTATGCTAGTAGTTCTATTCAGTTATAGCATTTCAGAAAATTATCTCAAATGCATGCAGTTCAAAGCAAATTATTTTGACATGTAAATATGTAATCCTAATTGTTTAATACCTATTACCATGCATTTTAATTGGTTAAAACCTGTGGTAAAATAAAAAATAAATATTTTTTTATATCCAATATTTAAATAATTAGTTTTTACATGCATCTTCAATGTAAACAATACTCGGTATGAATAAATCAAGGTATACAATTCAATTCAGTTCACTTCATTCAGAAAGCCATATTAACATTACAGAAGTGAAGATGCATATAGATGTATGTTACTTGTACATGATCTAGTACAATGTACATGTCAACAATAAATGAGTACTTTAATAAATATGAAAATTGTAAAATTCTTAAGCTTAATCCCTCTTTAAACAAATAAGTGATTATACATGCTTCTTTTGTTGGATTAGGGTTAAGAAGTTTAAATATTTCTTGTAGACCCTCCTGGTGTGAGTTATTTCTTAAATCAGTATGTGTAAACACATAAATATTTCAAGATTGCCATGAGAATGTCGCAGCAAATACAGCATGTTTTTAAAACAGCAATTTTAGAAGCTAATGTGCTGCAAAGTTATTTTGTAACCTGTAGTTGGTTAAACCATCATTGTGCAATGTATAAAGTCATCATTCATATTTCAGGCAAACAGTTGCCGCTGTATAAGACCGAGGAGCAGGAGGTGATGTTGTTGATGGAGCGGGTCTCCGAGGCACAGCGACACGCCAAGATGGAGATCAACGAGGCCGGAGGCAGGAAGAAGAGAAAAGGTGGTCGAGAAGAGCCGGGAGATGATACTGAGGAGTCCACCGGGTTTAGGAAGAAGATGAAGAGTTTTAAGAAGAAATATTAGATGACTTGGTGAACTTTTGGAGAAATAGTTGTACTGAGTAAACAGGATTACTGAGAGAAAAAACAGTCATTGTACAAAGAATGTGTGCTTTCTGCTTGGAATCCAGGACATACAATAGTCAAGGAAATATGTTATTTTAAAAATGAAATACTACTACTGGTACTATGGCAGGAAAATAAAATATGATATAAGGGCTATTCCATTAAAACATATATAATAAAGCAGGAACTTGGCAGGAATGCACTTTTGAAATTGACCACCCACCCCTAGACACAGGTTGCAGTATCGGTGTTGGGAACTAAAAAAAATTGTGTTTGATTTGATAAAAAAAAAGTGTTATTTGTTGAAACAAAAAACAAAATATTTTAAGTTTTCCTGAAAAAATGCAAAACTTTACTAACTACAGTACTCTGGGACATTTTTTCAGGAAAACTGCAGTACTCTGGGACATTTTTTCAAGAAAACTTAACAAACATTTAGTTTTTTAATATATTTTTGTTTTGTTCCCAACACTGATACAGCTACCTTTGCCCTTACATACAAAATTGAGTTGAAAGAACCACATTTTGGGGGTGAAAAAGGGTCACCGATAGATGTTTATTGAATTGCCTTTCTGTGGTCCCAGGTATGTTTTAATGGAAAAGCCCTAAGCAAAAAAAGTAAGAAAAATAGAGACATTGAAATAAATGCTTGCATTTAATGATGATCTTTAACTGCCAAAATCTCATAAAGCTTACCAATACTTGATACATCTTAAGTTAACATCTATTGATTAAAAGTGCATATGTATATTGTTATTGTATAAAAGAATAGTGTTGCCAAGGTACTTGTATTTGTTTTATTTTAGTTATAACTGTTGTTTTAAACTTTAAAGGACCTTAACTCAGACAACATATTTTCACAATGAATTGCCATGGTGCATCGTCCGTCTGTAAAACATTGTTTGTGGCGACTACTCCTCTGAAACTACTTGACGGATTTTCATGAAACTTCTTGCTCTTGATGTCTAGTTGATCCTAGCAAAAATTCAATATGGCCACCATGGCTAAAAATAGATTTTAAAAATGCGATTTTGTGGCAACTACTTCTCAAAAAACATAATTGATATTGATTTGGAACCCTTACCAAAATGACTGGCATGGCATGTAGTTGGTCCTAACCAAAAGTCATTTTGATCGGATGTCAAACATGGCCACTGGTACATGGCCACCAGTGGCCATCTTTGTTTACATAGAGTTGTATACGAAAGACTTGTGGCGACTACTCCTCTGAAACTACTTGATGAAATTTCATGAAACTTGACAGGAATGTTGCTCGTGATGTCTAGTTGATCCTAGCAAAAATTCAGATCGGTAGGAAATTCAAGATGGCCTCCACTGCTAAAAATAGATTTAAAAAATGTGACTGTGGCGACTAATTCTCAAAAAACGCAAGTGATATTCAATTTGAACCTTTACCAAAATGACTGGCACGACATCTTGCAGGCTGATCAGGGTTAACACTGTCTGGGTGCTCATCAGTCATTTGACCGAAGCACCCCTTTGTACTATAAATGAACTGGTCCAAATTCATAGAAAGGACAGTCCATTGTACATACATAGAGGGGTAAGGATTAAGTCTACTTTGTATTTTTGACTCAGAAAAAGACTGAACACACAAACTGTAGGATTTTAAGATTTTATTTTGATTTTCAAAATATAACCACTGTGACAAGAGCAAATCTACTTGTGCTGATGAGATAATAACCTAATTCTCATGAGAAATTACATAACATGACCTGTGACCTGGTCACATGCCTGCTAGGCTATATTTATGAATACGGATCATTCCATTTATGTTACAAAAGGGTGATTTGGAGAAGTTACTGTTGAGCAGCAAATAGGATATACTAAGGTTGATGTTGTAAGGGATTTAATTGATATAACTTAATTATTTATTTATTTTGGTATCGTTATGACATTTTTATAAGCTGGAATAAGATATATTCTTTAGACTAGGATACAATTGAATGAGATTATAATGTTGCGTAGGTAATGTTGCATAATAAATCGTAATATTTAGGTATATAGGAATATTGCTTTTGATGTCTAGTTGGTCCTAAGTAAAAATCAGGTGGGCCTAAAATTCAAGATGGCCACCATGGCTAAAATCAATTTTAAATAATATTTTATGGTGACAACTTCTCTAAAACGATAAGTGGTAGCGGTTTGGTACCTTTACCAAAATGACTTTCATAAAACTTTGCAGGCATGTTGGTCTTGATGTCCAGTTAGTCCCAAGTAAAAATCAAGTTGGCCGGAAATTCAAGATGGCTGTCACAGCTTAAATACAAGTTTGTGGCAACTACTTCTCAAAAACCATAAGTGGTATGAATTTGGAACCTTTACTAAAATGACTGGCATGACAATATGTAGTTGGTCCTTAACATTTTGATTCCATGTCAAACATGGCCGCTGAAACATGGCCGCCAGCGACCATCTTTTCTTACATACACTACTCAAATTTTATAATCGGTTGCCCAGGTTTTTTGAAAATAACACGAACACTAAAAACTGGAAATCGCCGAAACACATACCAATATTTTATTAAGTTTATCAACAATGTAATCTGAAAAGTGTCAGAGGTTCCGATGGCTGATCTGGCTATCAAAATCTATCGGTAGAGCTGCAAGGTCATTGACCACTTGTTAATTTATGCCACACGAAAGCTGGGAATATGGAAATGTCCTCAGTCCGTCTGTATGTCCATCTGTCACAACTTTTATTGCCTACTCCTCCAAATCCGTAATAGGTACCTGTATCAAACATGGTGTCCCAAGCTCACGTGCATGTTAAGATGTACGAAGCAATGGCAGATACAATGTTAAGGAGTTATTGCCCTTCATTTGTGTCGCATATTCCTCAAAAGTATATATAATATGTACTGGATGCAAACTTGTTGTGTAACATTACTAACATATAAAGATGTGTAGGAAGCAGGGCAGGTTATGAAATACAGCCGATGAAAGTGAAAGGAGTTACTGCCCTTTATAGGTTGAAGTCATTATTATATAAAAACGTGTCATCTGCTCCTCAAAAGGTATAATAGCTACCTGTACCAAACGTGTAGTGTAACATCAATACCATAAAACAATGGGTAGAAAGCAGACAAACAAATCTGATAAAAGTAAGAGGAGTTGTTGCCCTTAATAGTTTTAAGTTTTATTATTATTGTGAAGTATGTGTTGCCGTGTTCTCAAGAAGTATAACACCTACCAGTAACGAGGTTGTAATGCAGCATCTTTGCCCTGTAATGATGTGTGGGAAGAAAGGGCAGATAACTCGGATAAAGTGAAAGGAGTTAATGCACTTTTTAGTTGTAAGTCTTATTAGGCCAACTAAAATTATATGTGTGGTTCCAGTTTCCAGGATCAATCATAAAACATTTTATGCAAAAAAAAAGGAAAATAATAATTTCAAGTTATGTTTATAAATTCTATCTAATCAGCGAATGTATTTACCACTTTGTTTAAAATACGAATTATTTAAATTTACGTAGTTATTTATAACCCACGCAAAGGAGTATCTGTTCTGTACCTGAAATCAGCAAATACATATACAAGGTAGTTTAGTAGGTTTTAGGAGTATTGAGTGAAAAAAACAGTGCAGATATAAAATAAAATATTTAACCTACCTACCTAGACATCTACCCTGTTTTTAGCTCGACTGATCAGAGATCAGCAAAGCTTATGCCGTGGTGCGGCGTCCGTCCGTCTGTCCGTAAACTTTTATTTGTAGCGACTACTCCTCTGAAACTACTGGATGGATATTCATGAAACTTTACAGAAATGTTGCCCATGAAGTCTAGTTGATCCTAGCAAAAAAATCATGTTGATGTGAAATCCAAAATGGCCGCCAAAGCTAAAAATAGATTTTTAAAATACAAGTTTGTAGCGACTACTTCTTGAAAACTATAAGTGATATTGATATGGGACTTTTTCTAAAATGATCAGCATGACATGATGTTGGTCCTTGTCAAAAATCGTTTTGATTCGACGTCAAACATGGCTGCAGCGGCCATCTTCGTTTACATAAAGTTATATAGTAAAAACTTGTAACATCTACTGCTATGAAACTACTCGGCGGATTTTCATGAAACTTTACAGGAATGTTGCTCTTGATGTCTAATTGACCCTAGCTTAATTTCAGATTGGCCAGAAATTCAAGATGGCCACCACAGCTGAAAATAGATTTTTAAAAAATAAGTTTATAGCGACTACTTCTTGAAATCTATAAGTGATATTGATATGGGACTTTTTCTAAAATGATCAGCATGCCATGATGTTGATCAGATTCGAACATTTTTTTGATTTGACGTTAAACATATGGCTGTCAGTGGCCATCTTTGTTTACATAAGAGTTATATAGTAAAAACTTGTAGCGATACTTCTCTGAAACTGCTTGACGGATGTTCATGAAACAATATAAAAATAGATTTTCAAAATACAAGTTTGTAGCGACTACAAGTTTTCATTATATAACTCTATGTAAACATGTATTGCTCTAGGTGAAAACTGGAATCCAAATGTTTTGGGTCGGTAGGTCAAAGTCAAGGTCACGGCTCGCTTATATGGAAATATGCATTCCGAACCATAACTTCAAAACCATAGCCCCACATTCATGAAACGCTACAGGTACATTGTCCTAGGTGAGAGGATGAACCCTTGAACCCTATTTTGGGGTCAGTATGTCATATGTCAAGGCCACCACGACCTTATATGGAAATACACATTCTGGAAGATAAGTTTGAAATCATAACACCCACACAGTCCACACTCATGAAACGTCATAGGTACATTGCTCTAGGTGAAAGGAGGAAGCCTACTGTTTTGGGGTTTAGAATGTTAAAGGTCAAGGTCACAAGCTCTTTTAAAGCGTAATGTTTTGTTAGAAAGTCAAAGTCATATTGACCTCACGCCGAGGAAATGCTTTTAACATAATAACCCAATGAGAGTTTCACAATCGTTGTAAAATGAATTACGGAAACAAGCATTTACAAAAGCGTATAATTCCCTGTTAGGTGGTGCTTTTGTTCAAATTTGTTGTTATCTACATGTGATGAGTAGGTCAACGCGACATCCAAGATGGCAGCCATTGCTCTTTCAAAAAATCTTCTCTAGAACCACTTTTTTCAGTAGTGTTTTAGCTCTACTGGCCGAAGGCCAGCAGAACTTATGGTATGCTGAGTTGTCTGTCATCCGTCGTTAACTTTTGCGCGTTAAGACGATAGTCGGATAGAGCCATCATTTTTTGTCTTATCTTAACCAAACCTTACCAGATTGTTAATATCAATGAAAGCTCGAATTCAAAAACCAGTCAGATCGGACCAGTGGAGTTATGACCATTGATTTAGATAAAAATGCTATATTTTACCTCGTTAAGACGATAGAGCCTTCATTTTTCATCCGATCTTTACCAAACTTTACCATATTTGTTAATATTATTGAAAGTTCGAAAACCAGCCAGATCGGACTAGTAACAGTGGAGTTATGGTCCTTGATTTAGAGAGAAATGCTGTATGTTGTCTCTTTAAGATGATAGAGCATTCCTTTTTCATCAGATCTTTACCAAACTTTACCAGAATGTTAACATCTATGAAAGCTCGGAAAAGTTCGAAAAACAGCCAGATCGGACCAGTACCAGCGGAGTTATGGTCCGTGATTTAGTTAAACATACTATATTTTGCCTCGTTAAGACGATAGGGCCTTCAGTTTTTATACGATCTTTATCAAACTAATAGATTGTTAATATCAATGAAAGCTCGGAGGAATTTGAAAACCAGCCAGATCGGGACAGTAACAGCGGAGTTATGGCCCTTGATTAGTTAAACATACTATATTTTGCCTCGTTAAGACGATAGGGCCTTCAGTTTTTATACGATCTTTATCAAACTTTACCAGATTGTTAATATCAATGAAAGCTCGGAGGAATTTGAAAACCAGCCAGATCGGGACAGTAACAGCGGAGTTATGGCCCTTGATTTAGTTTAAACTGCTGTTTTGCCTCGTTAAGATGATATGGCCTTCATTTTTCATCCGATCTTTACCAAGCTTAACCAGACTGTTAATATCAATGAAAGCTCGGACAAGTTCGAAAACAGCCAGATCGGACTAGTAACAGTGGAGTTATGGCCCTTGATTTAGTTAATGATGCTGTATAATGTCTGGCCGGAATGAAACTTTATACCACCGTGGAGTTATGGCCCTTTGAAGGTTTTAATACACACATTTTGTCCGGACTAGTTCTCCTTAACCCCTGGCCGCTTTGCAACGAAGACCAGTACCAGGCCTAGTTGTGCATATCATCGCCGTGTTCCGGTTGAATAATTTGTTGCCGAGTTATAGCCCTTTAAACGTTTTGATACACAAACGTTATCCAGACTAGTCTCTTCTGAACTCATGGCGTAATTTTGGCGGGGATGATGTGTACCAAGCCTAGTTGCGCATATCATCGCCGTGTTCCAGTTGAATGATTTTTGGCAGATTTATGGCCCCTTAAAGGTTTTAATACACTAGTTTTGTACAGGATCGTTCTTCTGAACGCCTGGCTGGATTTCATCGAAACTTGGCACGGATGATCAGTACCAAGCCTAGTTGCACATGTCATCACCGTGTTGTTGTTGTTTTTAATGTTTTTTTAAACAGTTATTGCCCCTTATATACAAACTTTGTCCGGACTAGCTTTCCTTAACTGCTTGCAGGATTTCAGTGAAACTTTGCAGGAATGATCAGTACCAAGCCTAGTTGCGCATATTGTTGTCATGTTCCGGTTGAATGATTTGTGTTGAGAGTTGTGGCTCTTTAAAGGTTTTAATACACTAACTTTGTCTGGACTAGTTCTGCGCAACCACTGGTCGGGTTTAAGTTAGATAGTTAAGGCTATCATTGTCATGTTCCGGTTGAATTATTTTTGGTGGAGTTATGGCCCTTTAACAGTTTTAATACACCTTTGTACAGACTAGTTCTCCTGAACTCCTCGCCGGATTTCAAAGGATCAGTACGAAGCCTAGTTGCGCATATCATCGCTGTGTTCTAGTTGAATGGTTGTATGGCCTCTTATACACAAACATTATCGGGACTATTTTTCCTGAACCCCTGGCTGAACGATCATCAAACCCTAGACTATCAAGTGCATTCAAATGGGTGCGCCCCGGGGGTCCAACGTTTGTATATGGAGATTTTGCATGGACTAGTACAGATCTTCGTTTCAGAAACCACACGGCAAAGATCTCTCATATATTACATGAAGCATAAGCGAATGGTCCTCTACCACGTTTGTTGTAATGGTGACCCTGGAGTCAAATCTAGCCCCGGCCCAGGGGCTCCATCGTTAATGGAGTGTCTACTGTAGGATTTGCAGCAACTTTGCAATTCTGCAGGTAAGAAGGTTCTAGGCCCATTCTCCATATTTTCTTGATGTAAATGGAGGATGAGTCATGCACGTTAATTCATTCCTGTTAGGCGACATATAACCTTTTATGTGTTGGTGCGCCTTAAAACCCAATTGAATTCAATTCTTAAATGGTCATTAATACATAAGAAACGCTCTTTATTATTTTTTATCTAAAACTAGTTATTTTTATTTATTATTCACAGGTTAATTTTTCTATGTAACAAATAAATAGAGCAATACAAATCTTGACATCTTTAACTATTCGATAAATAACTCGAGCAATAAAAATATCTACATGTGATGGAAGCTAAATAAAACAAGCAATGTAAATATCTACATGTGATGAGTAAATAAATAACCCGAGCACTACATTTATAACAAGTCATACGCTTGGCCAATCTCTACCCAGAGTTGTCGTTCCTTGCATACAAATACAATGTAATGGCATCTGGGAGAGATTGACGCTAAGCTAGACCATTTTCCGCCATACGCAAGGTAGATTGCAATACTAACAAATCATTAAAAATGCTTTGAAATGCAAATACATTTTTGGCGGTGCGAAAGCACCGTCAGAGGTATAATGGTGGTTTTCAATGGCATTCGAGGAATGTGACAAACCTAACAGCACAACACTATGCAACACTACGCTAAAAGAAGTAGTCTCTCATTTTTCTTGTCAACATGTTCGTATACGCTTTGTATACGAAACTGCGTATAGGCAGCTACGCGTCTGCAAGGAATATGTTCATACATGTTTTCTTCTGTGTGTAAGGATTTGCACAGACGGAGTTTAGTCCCATTCTGGGTATTACAGAAAACAGGCATTCGTTGTAAATGAGGCCGAGAAGAACACACCCACATTATGTTTTAACAAAATACTGGCTTCTGGATTATGTTGGAAATATGTATGTTTAAGGCTTTATAATACTGAGAAAATGTCATTAATATAAACATGAAACAATTAAAACAAACAATTAACAGATTCTACTATTTTAGTATGTCATCTGTTTTTGTGCGTGCGGAATTAAGAGCAGAACCTAACTACTTATACATAAAAGTTATTGCATAATTATTTGTATATGTAAAGGCATTTATAAACAGCAACTTTGATACATACTTTTTTTATAATAAATGTAAAATATTATAATAACATATCAAAATAGAACAGTGAGACCAAATATAATGGGATTTATATTTTAAAAAAACTAAGATGCAAAATTATTCTGCAAGGTTAACGAATAAAGGACAAACCCAGGGGCGTAGCGTGGCATACTCTCTTACTCCTGGGAGTAACCTGGACAATTAATATTTAAAAAAAATCCTTAACAACCGAAAAATGCAACACCAATCAGAGGGGCCAAGGAGGAAGTGGGGAGGCTGGGAATAACCATAACATATTTCTTGACAAATATCGCTTGTAAGAGCACTATTTTGGTACAAAAAAAATAGCAGGAGAGGCCCCGCGAACTTGCCTTGTGGAAGGTGCCCAAACCCTCTCCGACTCGGCGCTTCGCACTTCGCATTGGGAGTATGTAGAAAAGAGGTCACGCTGACCTATTCAATACGTAAGGTGTCGGCTATCAAAAACTTAACATTTAACTTTAGATTAAATAACTACATGTCTGTGTAACACTGGCATCTTAAGCTCTCAGATCTAGATTTTCCAGACCACATCAGCCATGTCTGTATGGAATTTTAGGACCTCCATACCACATTAGCCATATCTACATGAATTTGTGGAACCTTCAGACCACATCAACCATGGATTTATGGAACCTACCGACCTCATCAGCCATGTCTGTATGGATTTGCGGAACCTTCCGACCACATCAGCCATCTTCCGACCACATCAGCCATGTCTGTATGGATTTGTAGAACCTCCAGAACACATCAGCCATGTCTATATGGATTTGCGGAACCTTCAGACCATATCAGCCATGTCTGTACGGATTTGCGGAACCTTCAGACCATCAGCCATGACTGTATGGATTTGTAGAACCACCAGACCACATCAGCCATGTCTGTATGGATTTGGTCTGATACTATATCTGCTTGGGTCTTAATTCTAATCGTTTAAGGTGCCTTTAATTGTACAGTAGGTAAAACATATGGTACAGTAGGTAAAACATGTGGTGCCTATAACGGTGCAGCACACACTAATCTCTCCTGTTTACCTGGGGTTAGGACCCACACGATTCATCAACATTAAATTATGATAATTGAAAACAGGTTTCAAACTGTATGACATGATTCTAATTTAAATCATAATTATGTCTAATTTGCATAAGCCCTAAATCATACAAAGCTGCTTAAATCAAGCATATGTAAAGCTACTGTAGAATGACATGCGAACATGCCTACATTTACAGTTGTGTAATTAAAAGCACGTGTTTTTGTGTAACATTAACATGTACATGGTGCTGCGTTTTTTGTCTGTTGAATATTGCCTGGTCGTAGTACACATGCATTGATATACATATTCGTCAGCAAACGGGAACGGGAGTGAGTCTTTTTTAAAAGAATGTTACCCTTTTTTTCGATTGAAAGATATGTCACTCTAAAGGTCGGTGGACACCAGTACTGCTACGGTGGGTCAAGGCCACAACTTGAATATTCTCCTCCCCAACCTGAAGATATTGTTGAATGATTCTGCTCCTCAACTCTTTTTGTACACATCTTTTTTTATTGTGTATGTTGTTGTTTTTATACTTGTTTATTGTACAATTGTTTATTGTTGTGTATGTTTGTGTACACTTGTTTATTGTTGTGTATGTTTGTGTACACTTGTTTATTGTTGTGTATGTTTGTGTACACTTGTTTATTGTTGTGTATGTTTGTATGTTTGTGTACACTTGTTTATTGTTGTGTATGTATGTGTACACTTGTTTATTGTTGTGTATGTTTGTGTACACTTGTTTATTGTTGTGTATGTTTGTATGTTTGTGTACACTTGTTTATTGTTGTGTATGTTTGTGTTCACTTGTTTATTGTTGTGTATGTTTGTGTATGCTTGTTTATTGTTGTGTATGTTTGTGTACACTTGTTGTTTGTGTACACTTGTTTATTGCTGTGTATGTTTGTATGTTTGTGTACACTTGTTTATTGTTGTGTATGTTTGTGTATGTTTGTGTACACTTGTTTATTGTTGTGTATGTTTGTGTATGTTTGTGTACACTTGTTTATTGTTGTGTATGTTTGTGTATGTTTGTGTGCACTTGTGTATTGTTGTGTATGTTTTTGTACACTTGTTTATTTTGTGTATGTTTGTATGTTTGTGTACACTTGTTTAATGTTGTGTATGTTTGTGTATGTTTGTGTACACTTGTTTATTGTTGTACACAAACACTTGTTTATTGGTGTGTATGTTTGTGTACACTTGTGTATTGTTGTGTATGTCTTTGTACACTTGTTTATTGTTGTGTATGTTTGTATGTTTGTGTACACTTGTTTATTGTTGTGTATGTTTGTGTATACTTGTTTATTGTCGTGTATGATTTTGTGCACATATTTTATGTCGTGTAAAATCAGTGTGTGTATGCCACCATTCCATTGGTAGTGCAAGACCATTCACTACATAGGTGGTAGACGGTGTTACATTTAGTTCGACTGATTTAATCGTGAATTATATGTGGCTTTACATCAGTCGGGTGAAATGTTCTAAATATAGTGACAATGTGCAGCATGTGTAAGAATATTTCTGAATAAGTTGAATGAATGATGTGTTGCCTCCTCCAGGGAGAGATTAATTTGTCAATGTTTAACTTAACAAAATATCTTTCGTTATAGTATTTTTGATAACGCACTTATTTACATTTTACACACGTCAACCGTATATAGACAAAGACATGTGAATTTTGTTTATAAATGATATATTTTGACATTGGGTTGTACGTCCAGTAGGTCATACTGGAACATGAATATCAGTGGAAGACAAGCACTGTTTTACGCAAGCGTGAAATAGTTGCCGAGAGAAAATAGCATTATATCTGAGTAGGAACTGGAACAAAGTTTAACATAATAACAGATCAAGTCACGTGTGTTAAAACAATAATGAAAATAAAAATAATAAAAATGTTGTCACAAAGACGTAAACATTCCACGACCGTTTTTTTCTTACCAGACACTTTCTTCCCAGTTTTTACCATCAGTTTGCCATGCGTTACATATTGATGACATACACGACATGCTAGAAGTACACATCAGCACAGAAATGCAATTGTTGACATGTAAGGGATGCGTGTGCGTTAGCGTGCATTACAACACAGATAAACTGTTCACTGCTACCATGTGTAATTATAAGATTGCATTATCAAAGTGAAAAACTCAAAGAAACGGTCCATTGCTACCTTACCATGTGCAATTATGAAAACCATATAAGAGTTGCTGCCGTTCCGACAACAAGTGACTGTGTCCCTTTAAATGTATGTCAATTAATCTATCTATAATTGCAGAATACACAGTTTGTAAAACAACTTTGACTTATACAGATAGAGAGCAAACAATCTTGTGCAGCATAGTAATTATATAATACATTGCTTCAATCAGAAAACTTCAAGAGACACACGGCAATCTTGAAGTGTTAATAAGCGCCTGATAGAGAATATCATGTTAGTGCCTGATCCTATCCAGTTTATCAGGAGGGTACCGACCCCCTTTTCGTACGCCGGATTCGGACCCATATTAGCCGGTATTCCGTACGTCGGGTTGTGGTACGCCGTACGCCGACATTTTTCTCAAAAAATATTTTTTTCCATCCAAAAAATTAAAAAAATGCTAATTTATGTCTCAGATTGCTGGAAATGCCATTTCAGAGCACCTAGGTTTCAACATTTTCCGGGGGGAGCATGCCCCTGGACCCCCCTAGAGGGAGGGGGGGGGGGGGGATTGTAACCCTCAATCAGGTAAGGCTGAGAAAAAAATGAAGTCCGAGGCACGAATGCTTTTTTTCGTGCTGAACCTGATAAACTGGATACGATCAGGCACAAACATGATATTCTATTTACCATGTTGATCGTTTAAAATCATTTAATTTACCTTTTTTTCCATTATTTCCATATTTTGTCCCGTTCAAAACTACCCAGACGTCATGAAATATACTCTAACGTCATCAAAAGAGGTGCTGACCTCATCAAAAGAAATGCACCTGACGGGATAGGAACGGAACTGCCGAGATAAAGTTTTATCTCAGGCACCCTGTTTCTCGGCAGAATTGTGCAGATCGACATGATAAATTTATTTATCCAGTCTCATTTTAAGTTAAACCTGCTTGCATATAATTGCAATAACATTTTGAATTTCCTTTCTTTTCCGTCTGATTTTAACATAGGTTAATACATATTAATGATGAAATATAATCAACAGTTAATAACATGCAAACAAAAAAATACTTTAAACTATTCTTATAATTAATATTGATGACTGAAGCTATGCAGAAAAACTAATGGGACGCCGTGAGTTTTCAAAACCTCAAGATTGCCGTATGTCTCTTTAGAGGTAAAACTAGCATGACTAATTGCACTATGTAAAATATATACGTAATAAATAATACAATCTAAACATTGTAACTGGACGGAATTGATTTTGCCAAACACTAAATATAATTTAAAAAAAATGTTTAACATATGGATTTTACCAAACACTAAATATAATAATGGATTTTACCAAACACTAAATATAATAAAAAACGCAATTTTGACATTGCAACTCGATGGAATTATTTTTACAAAACACTAAATATAAAAAAAATATAATTATTATGAAAATTTAACAGCATCTATGAAACTGTTTGTGTACACATGTTTATTTGTGTGTAGGTTTATACATATGTCTTAATTAAACCTTTTGTAACATATTTAAACAAACATATGAAACACAAGTATATATCGTCTGCTGTATTTCTGCATCTGATTCATGTATACACATTTGTCTTTAACATTTTGTATTAAACAGAACAAAAATATAACTTAATATTTAATAATTTAAACACACATGTCTATTGTATTTCTGTATAGAAAGGCCTACTGAAAATATGATAACTTATTTGATCAGCTTTTTAATGTGTAATGATTGGACAGAAATATAAACATTTCTACCAAATGGAATGTTAAATGTAAACGATGTAGTTCTGACAAGTGAGTAATCCCATGTTTGATGATAACAAAACAGACAGACTTATATGTGTGGTCTTATAGCTCATACTATACCAATTCATTTTCCATAGGCTTCATATTTCCTTATAGCTCTAAGTTCTGTACTGAGTTCCCTAATATAGGAAGCTATATTTGTTATTACTTGTTTTGAAAGACCTTAGTTTTATCAAAAAAACATACATAAGCCGCACGTTGAGTATGTTTTGAAAAAGCTGTTTGGGACGAATGGTGCTTACCCACCTACTTGCATGTAGAAACATGAGGAAAATGTAAAATATACTTCCTTTTTTGATTATGCAACACATTATGAATACATTGCACAATGTATGATTTAACCTTTATAAGTACTCTTTAAAAGTTGAATTTTAATTTGTTAGCAAGATTTTTTGGTTTGTTTACCTTGTCAACCAAATGGAATAGAATTTGGTAGAATTAAGAGATTCTGTGTAATAGCTCCGAATTTACCCTGGAACTTTTCCCCTGCCCGCTGATTGGTTGGTAATTGGTGTAGTCTGATCTATAATGCTAGTATAGTTTCTTCCTCTACATCTGAACTACTGAAATTAATATGCTGACATAAAATCGTAATCATTGTTTAACGTATGTTTATGCCTCTTGTTGCTATATTTGTATATGTAGCCTTAGTGAAATAAAGAATTTTAATTATTTTAATTTTATCAGCATGTTGTTTTTTTTTCACACAAAAAATCGACTCCCTCAATTTGACTGAAAACCCTAGCTATAGTCTAGTTTGCTTTTTGTTAAAACGTAAAATAGCAAGCACTGAAACGTGTGTTGTATGTTTTTCAAGAAAATCATTCTGACACACTCGATTGTTTTCTTATCAAAATTTAGATATTGGTTTAACGAAAAAGTACATTGCGTTTTTATGACTCGTGTATTTTAATATACAGTAGGAATAAACCAGTATTAAAAATCTGTAACTTATTATTTTACAACTTTAACTTATGTCAGCGAGTGATTCTAAATATTTAAAACTGTCACATATATGTCCAACTATTATATTAAGTAACTAACACATGTCAGACTAGCATCATTTTTTTGTTTTAAAAGCCATATATATTATGCTTGTGTCTTTTAGAAACCTGGTATGTATTCGTAAACTTGTAAAGATGCCAGGAGAACATAAATTATCCAAACGAATATGAATCCCACGCCACTGGCGATTTTGGGAATCTTTGGACCACCCAATTCTCCACCGAACAGCGGCACGTAGCGACGCACTAGCAGCATCCCAATAGACGCCAAAGCACAGAGAGTGTATATGACAACGTTAAAACCAAGGTCTCCAGCCGGAACCTCGAATGATTTATTCTGAAATAAAACAAAATCTGGTTAACGAGATGTTTTAAGGCATTGTTTGGCAGATAATCTGCAAATTCAGGTGTGTATTTTCTTTTTGAAAACAATATTGTTTGCAGAAAAACAAATCGCCACATAAAAATAGTGTAATAGTGACGAAATGTTAGCTGGGTAGGAGGTTTGTATCACTGAATTTGTGCCGCATGGTATGAAAACAACAATTAACATATGAATGATTTGCTTGAAATTCAACTCGAGTATTGATAATGCAGCAGTGTAATTTTCATATAGAATAAAAAAAGTTTGAGTCACAAGACATGTAAGAAAGTTTTTGTTTGTTTACTAACAGGTCAATGGTACAGCTGTTTTTCTTGATAATTGCTCACAAAGTGTATGCATAGATTGGAAACTGTTCGTCAATAATCCAGTAAAACCTATCAATACTCGTTTTATACATACACCAAAATCGAATGGAAATTGACTATTTTCTCCTACTTATTATGCCCATTTCCAACAAAAAAGGAGGGATTATTTTTATTACAGGAACTACATTCGAACTACACCTCGGAGGTTTACATCAATTGGTGGTGGTAAACCTATAGTAAAGACAGAGCGTTTATTTCGGAGGTGTTTATTTCGGAGGTCTGCCGGGAGCCCTTCTGAATGTACTAGTTGAAATAGACAGTATTTTGCGAGTCGTTCAGGGAATCTTTTAACACAGTTGTATTCATAATGTGTACAGTTTAATAATACGTATAGTAACAGCGGTGAATTAGGATTCAGAAGAAAGCTAAACACGTGTATGCTAGTCAAAATTCCTGTCAGCATATATATGCCAAAATTAGTCTCATTGTTTTATTGCTTTAAGTCACGCTTTCAATTCGAAAAGTTTTCTTAGAACTCTCTATTTTTCTAAGTCTACTAACAATGTTTATATGTAATTTGCACATGTTGCAAATCCGAACTCTATAACTACAATATAAATGCTTTAACCGGTCATGCAATTGTTATCGTTACCAACTCATAATCCATTTTACGTATATTCAGTACCCGTTAATAAATCTAGACTTTAAATTGGCACATATGCATTATTTTATGACCTCAACACATGGCTGGAGTTTGGAAGAACAGTTTTGTAGAGAAATTTGGCAGCTTAGTATGTTTAATTGGAATGATGGAGTGTACTTTCTTACCTGAACCGTCCAGTAAATAGCGGCAATCGTCCATGGCAGACCTAAACCCAAGAATACGTTAACACCGTTACTTCCGGTCACATTGCCAATGGAATTATCGGCTGTCTTCTCATTCACCGCGGCCGCCTTACTGGCGAAAGTATCCGGTAAACTGGTGCCTGTAAGGTTAGCCAATTTAATAAGTGAATTTCAAAGGTATGTAACAAATGTATATACATTTACATAAACAAATATATATTCTCGGTCTAGTACTGGTACTATGTAAGGGATGGCACTATGTATACCGTAAACCGAACAACTTCATACTTATGATCATAACCATGGCGTTTATGCAAGGAAATAGTTTGAGAATTTAACAGTGTTGAGTACAGTACTCACTTCTATTGGACAAGTATCTAGCAGACAGAATCCATATTTGGACGAGGCAAAGCTGGGTATTGTACTCATTACTGTTAAATCACCCCTCTATAATCTAACCAGGACCGGTTTATATTACAGTCGATCTACAGTCCATGATCCAACCAAACGCTATATACGTTTTAATTCCAACTTTGGTCTTTAGGTTATTAATTGAACCGAACAAGCGCAATATGCTCATAGTTTTCAACATTTATTGTGTAAAAATATATAATTTAAAAAACACGTGTAAATTATCAAAACAGTACGGTTTCAATTTAATTTCAACTAAAATAAAAATCGTGAATGACTGAGTTTAACTGTTAGAGTTATCTTCCCATAGTACAAATATGGATATTTTGGACTCCACGTCTACTGAATATTTAGAGGTTATTTAACAGTGTTGAGTACAATACTGAATTCTATTGGACGAGTACTCAGCAGATGGACGAGGCGAGTCCAACTGAATTCAGTATTGTACCCAACATTGTTAAATGACCTATTTATTTCACACCTCACTAATCTAACCAAACATTGTACATTCCAACTTGATATGTCTGTTCTTAATTGAACACAGTAAAAACATTACATTTTTCAACATTTATTAACTGTGCAATATATTATTTGAAAAACACACGTACAGTGTATCAAAACAGTAGTTTCAATTCAATTTCAACTCAAATAAAGTCGTGAGGTAAATCATGAATGACTCGTTGAATTTTACTGTTAGAGTTATCTTCTCATAGTACAAATACGAAATATGGATTTTTTTTGGATTTTGTTTTGTTTTGAGTACAATAGTGGAAATATGGGATTGTCAAATGGGTAAAACGACAGAAATAGATTGGTTAGATTTATACAGGTGTTAAATAAAGTACTCTAGTACTCTAGTTACCAGATGGAGTACCATACGAAACTAATGTAGATATTTTGTATCGAAGCAGCTGTTCTGAGCACAATAGTGGAATATGGTTAAAAAGACAGAAAGGGATTAGTTAGATTCATACAGTGTGAAATATTACAAAAACAGCATTGACCAGCATTGGAGGCTGCATGCGAAGTGTTAAGCAAAATGAACTTATTTATACTGGTAGAAGTATGTCTGCTATCGAGCACCTGTGTTATTCCTCTACCAATGGAAGCTGGAAAGTTACCACATGGCCTTAGCTGTTGGTGCGACTATAACATCCAATGCAATTCAAATCATAGACCAGGAGCACGTGTACAGGGTCAACTTTGACTGTGGGCTTGTGTTTTCCACAACCATCTTAATATGCACTATCATTTTCACTTGGATTATTAACGAGCATGCGCACTCATACTTTCAAAAGCGCGCGATCTTACCTAGAGCGACAAACGTGATTGCGATGACCGACTCCCTTAGACCGATGAGACAGCCGAAGATGGAAGCCAGATCTCCGATGAGGGCAGTAAGGACTCCAATAACCGCCAGGGATATGAAGAAGCACAGCCATCCACCCCAGATAGACGCAGGCGGTACGATGGCAAATATGAGCTAGAATAAACACACACTAACTATGAAGCGGGTGTGGATGCCAAGTGCAATTAGTTGACAACTGTATATCTCAATACAAATGTTATCAATACAAGTTATTAAAATTACCGGTATTAAAATACCATTCTACTACAGAAAACGTGGGAAATCACTGAACATATTAACGTTTTCTTTTATGCTAAATGATGAAATATCAGGATTTATCAGGGAAAATATTACATGTTATTTTTCACTGTTTTATTTCACTGTTATTTTTCACTGCTGAAACAACCTTTTTCAATGTCAAAAAAACTTTTTTTTTCTCCATTTTTTTTTTTTTTTTTTTATTGAACTCGGTAAAGTATTTTAGAAGTGAGATCAAAATAGCAAGTTTACCATACTGAACTGAGGACGTCGTCAAAAATATGTTTTGTCTGCATATATATATATAATTATATACGGCATAACATAACAATAACAATTATTGTTTTGTCGTAAATAACTGATTTTATTTTACCTTGAAGTGACCAAACTTGAATAATTATGTTCACTAATGCTTTGCATTGGTGAACATATAAACAGTTCTAACTTCTCGATGATTCAGTCCTATACAACACAAATCCTCTATTTATCTGTAGATAATCAATAAGCATAAAATACATGGTATTAGTCGAAGCAAATATTTAATGTATTTAGTTGGCATTACATTAATGCATTGAGGCATAAATGAGAGATTAACTATTAAGTGGGCGACATTGTAAGCATACAAGCTCACGAGGATATATCCGAAAACATTCTTTAGCAAGGATTACAGGCTGTTTTTAACAAGCGTCCAAGTTAGGGTAGGAGTTAGGGTTAGTTAAACGTAAACAGATTTTTTTATAAAAAAAAAAGGTGAAGACAATCTCCCAGCGGAAATACGCCTCTCCTGACCGTGGCAAGTGCCAACGAAACTGACTGTAATCTTTGTCAAAGAACGCCTTCAGTTTCCTTCTATATGTGTCTTATACATGGGCAAACTTGCCATAAATGAAACTCATATGAAAGGATATTCATATGATTCTCATATGAAACATTTCATAATGAAAGGTAAAAGGTATCATATGCATTTCATATGAAAATCATATGTTGCTCCTTTTTTATGATTCTCATATCGACATATGAAACCTTTCATATGAAAATCATATGAGAATCATATGAAAATTGTTTCATATGATTCTCATGTGAAACATTTCATATGAAAATTATATGAAAGGTATCATATGAAAATCATATGCATTTCATATGAAAATCATATGTTGCTCCTTTTTCATGATTTTCATATGAAACCTTTCATATAATTTTCATATGTGGCAAGATTGGTAGTGTTTGACTAAAGTGTCGCTCACCTTCCATCCAAATGTGAAGAAGTGCATGACATAGTCGAGTAGTGTGGCAGTTTCTAAATCCCCACCATTTACGTTCATCGCTTCCACAAACTGCTGACCCCAAGTCATTTTATGTACCCGCATTGCGTCCAGGTTTGCATTAGTAAGATTTGCAATCCTACTTACAAAGCCATCGAATTCTAGGGAGATAAATAGTGTTTAACAATATTATTACATGGCTAAGCATACAACATGAATGTTAGTTAACCCTTAACACGCTAAGCACGACTGTAACAGCCTTTGTGTCCTTTGTAAACCCAGTTCAGCCTGCGGGTAAGCTGATCAATGTTTACATTGTCCTGCTGATCAGTCATTTCCCCCAAAACACCCCTTTGTCACATAAATGGAATGGTATTAATTCAAAGAAAGAACAGTCCGTTATATATATGTAGCGGGTTAAGGGTTAATATGAAAAGATTACATGTACACTGTATACAACATATGTCGCTCAAGTAAAAACAGCATTCTATATATTTAAATAATATCAAAAACAAATGAATCCTGCTGTTTCAAATTTTGAAACAAATTTCGAGTTAGGTCACCTTGTACAATCCCATAGATCGTGGTATGTACTCGCAACGCAACGCGTCCAGATTGGACCCGAAACTTATTTTGGACCCACTACGTATCGTGCCCAGATTGGACCCGCCACGTAACGCAACGTGCTCAGATTGGACCCACAAGATTCGATCCCACAACGCGACGTACCCAGATTGGACCTCGTCCACATACAGATTCTGTCTGCAATATACTAGACCAATTAAGTTCAGTTCAACACTCAACACTGTCAAATTAAATTATGAAACCTTTTTCCAAAAGAAAGCTTATTTTTTCATAATTTCCTAAACATCTTAACATACAGCTGCAACTGTTTTTGCTTTCATAAGATCGTATGCAAACTTACCATCGTCATTGACTATGGTGACCACGGTTCTGGCGCGGTGCCCTATTTTTGCACCTTTACTCACAGATACTATGAGCAATTCAAAGTTTTCATCTTTTTCAAATTCCTGAAAATTTAAGAGTAAATAGAAGTTTGGTTTTAAATTTAAGTTATTATCGAAATGAATCGGTACGATTTTAAATTCATACCCGAAAATGGTCAAAATATGTGCCACAAAAAAACACTTCTTCTCTTTCAGTTAATTGCATTGGAAGTAAACGGTATTGTAATTGTATTATATAGATAGATAGACAGATAGTTTATTTCAAAATCCAACAGGCACCAATGCCCGTGAGGTACACGTATATATACTGAGGGAAAACGTTTAGCAAGTTTTTGTTGCACTCTGGAAATAATACATTTTTGGTTGTAAAATCAAGAAACTATTGCCATAGACACAATATTTTATTAAACACACATCAATAACAGTCGAACATCTTAATGACGTAACGAATAAATGAACGTAGAGGTCAAGCCCGTAAAGTCCCAAAATGTCAGTATATATTGTATACAGTATTATTTCATCTAAGAAACTTGCTAAACTTTTTTCCCTCAGTATACATGAAAATAACACGGCAGGCTATGTAACAAAAGTACAAATGCGTAAAGTTAGTAATTTTACATATTTAAGTTTATTGTATCCAGTACATGAGAAGGTATGAGAAGTAATTGTAAGTGAATATTTAAGTCAATACATATAACATATAATAATATAGACACAATATTTTATTAAACACACATCAATAACAGTCGGACATCTTAATGACGTGTACATGTAATCAAGCCCGTAAAGTCCCAAAATGTCAGGGTTTTTTTGTACACTGTATACAACATATGTCGCTCAAGTAAAAACAGCATTCTATATATTTAATATAGATTACATGTACACTGTATACAACATATGTCGCTCATAGTAAAAACAGCATTCTATATATTTTAATAATATCAAAAACATATGAATCCTGCTGTTTCAAATTTTGAAACAAATTTCGAGTTAGGTCACCTTGTACAATCCCAATATACTGAGGGAAAAAAGTTAAGCAAGTTTCTTAGATGAAATAATACTGTATACAAGATATACTGACATTTTGGGACTTTACGGGCTTGACCTCTACGTTCATTTATTCGTTCATTTATTCGTTACGTCATTAAGATGTTCGACTGTTATTGATGTGTGTTTAATAAACTATTGTGTCTATGGCAATAGTTTCTTGATTTTTCAACCAAAAAAATACATATAACATATAATAATATAATTTTTAAACAGTAAAAGAGACTGACTGACCATATCATCATTGATTGTGATTTCGATGTGTTTTTCCACTTCTCCGTGCTGGAATTCCAGTTCACCACTACTCTGCTCATAATCCCTGCCGACGACGGCCGATATATCTTTCGTTTTCCAGACGGCTTTCACGACGCCGTCGGCTCCGTTGACTCGGCGGACCGGTATTCTGGCTACTCCGCAGCTCTCTTTGAATAGGAAACTTGGCTTCTCGAATTCCACAGTGCCAGGGTCTACAGTAGAACAATCATGTGACTTTGGAATTTAGTTAAGTGCTATCATGTTTTTCACAATGTCGTTTTTGACAAAAGTTATTTACAATAATATTATATTATTTAAACTAAGAAACGTCTTCTTTCAAAGAAATGAATTGAATGTTGTTTAACGGCTCATCAACACAGTATAGGTTATTTAGAGCCGCCCAGAGAGAGGATACATAGGAATCCGGGAACCTGCCCTACTCTTATTATCGAATAGATTCCTATGGTTCTTTAACGTGCTCGGATGATAGACCGATACACGGGACCGCCCGGTTTACGTCCCCATCCGAAGGACGAGGCTAAGGGAAAGTGACTTGCACCGACGGAACTCGGTGGCATCACAGAGGATTGAACCCGGGGCCTCCGGTTACAAATCCGCCGCGCTACCGACTGCGCCACGCCAGCCCTCTAGCGACTAAAAGTCATACATATGTGCTCAGTGCGAGGTATGAGGAATTATAGCGATATCTCCATTAATGTCGCTGACTTCCATTACACCGTTGATTCCTCATTAATTCCCAATCACACCCTGAATACCTTAGGTGGTCAACTTAAGGGGTCAAATGGAAACTATTTTATATATTTTCGCGTTCACCCTTCGATATAACGCGTCAATTTACAAACAGTACATCCTAACCACTGACATTTCTGACTTTATTTTATTTTACCTACCGTCGTCATTGAGAATACAAATTTGGGTGACTGCTCTCTTGCCCAGGAGTGCTTTTTGGTCAGTTTCAACGCTTAGACGAATGAAAAACACCTCGTCTGGTTCCCATATGTTGTCGTCGACTATCTCAATGTCCAGGTCGAGTGATGTATCGCCTGGCTCAAACACCATTGACTTCTTCACGGCGACGTAATCGCTCCCGGCTTCTGCTGTTCCGTCGGTAGTTTCAACTCTAAACATTGAACGAAGTGGCATTTATTAAAACGACTGCATAGTATGTTTTGGTTTCATACACTTACTGACAAAAAGGACATGTCATGCAATGTAACAAACAACGCTACATGTAATTTGCTGGAAAGGAGATTAAAGGGGAACACGGCAATCTTGACGTTTTTATAAAGCATTACAATAAGCCTGTCGATTAACTAATCCAGATTCATTTTGAATGTAAACATGCTTGTATAGATTTAAATACAATTTTTCTTAGTAATTCTATCATAGGTTTGAATATATTATTTGTGAAATATAATCAACAGTTAGTAATATGAAAAACAATTAGATTTTCAATTTTACTATTCTTATAATTAATATTAATGAAAAAAGAAACAAATGCAATTTATGTAGAAAAACTAACGGGACGCCGCGAGTTTTACAGAACTCAAGATTGTCGTATGCCCCTTTAAGATACAGTTTGTGAGGAAACCCTCTAAACTAACGCTTAACCAAACAACGAGGTTCTTCACAATAGTGCTACTTGTTTTACTGTTTACAGTTAATCTACCGATCTATGTACATGTTAACTGAAAGACCGTCTTGCCTAGTTTACAGCCAACGTAAGAGTATATGCATTAAGTAATAGATAGAGTATGGTTTCATCTCGTTGGTTAATTTAAACACCTCGATGGGCTACGCCCATCTCGATGTTTAAATGAACCAACGAGATGAAACCATACTCTACGCCCATCTCGATGTTTAAATGAACCAACGAGATGAAACCATACTCTATCTATTACTTATAACTGATAATTGCCTTGGAAAAAAATATGACAAAGAAAGTATCGATGGACTTTCGGAAAAGAACCCAATACATTTGGCTGTTTTCAGGATCATTCAAATCATTAAAATGACATTGTGTATGATTTCCCTTTGCAAAGCTATGTTCATTTTTTCAAATCCTTTCTTCATTCTCGCCGTCGATCGATACTAGTATCATTTCTCGTGTTTGGCTCTTGGAATTATGGGGGAAAAAGTAGCCCGGTAAGTTGATTTGCATATATATAGCTAGGGACCAAACCCCAGGTTTTAGGACCCAATCTAGACACGCCGGACAAAAGCACCAAACTTTTCTGAAATGCGTGTTTTATATTTCTATGTATTTTTAAAGGGTCCACAAAGGTTCGTGAATCCCTAAATGTATTAGGATTATATGCACACCGAATTACCGCACCGCGGATGAAGTCTTGAAAAATCAGGAGGGCACCTGCCGAATATCAGTGATGAATTTGAAAAATTCGAAATGACGTCAGTATGATCCTTTCTTATGTTTGGTGGTAAACGATCCAATGAGAGACTCACGGTGGCCTTTTGTTCCGGTATGACAGGGAAAATGTACCAACCACTTGTTACAGGCAAAGCAAGGTAACCCAGATGTTTTAATAAATTTAAGTTTGAGACTTGACCAGTCATTTAACGAGAGACTGACCAGTCATGTATCGAGAGACTTGACCAGTCATGTAACGAGAGACTTGACCAGTCATGTATCGAGAGACTTGACCAGTCAAGTATCGAGAGACTTCACCAGTGATGTATCGAGAGACTTGACCAGACAGGTATCGAGAGACTTGACTAGTCATGTATCGAGCCAATAAAAAAGACTGGAGAATGTCTGAATAGGAACCTTTGATCAGCCCCAGAGACATTGAGATTGATGATGATGATGATAATGCTGATGCTGATGCTGATGCTGATGCTGATGCTGATCAAACTAAATAAATTGTTGTTGAAAAATTGTCCAATGGTGAAGCAAGTGACTGTGCACAAAATTTAAATATTTTAAACTAAATCTTGGACATACACTCATGTTAAATCATGTTATAAACATTGAGGACTGCCATGTAGATATGTACAAAAAAATAAATTAAAAATCAGAACTAGAGACGATATTTACAGACTCGCCGTGGTGGTCGATCTCTTAAGACAGGTTAGACTGTAAACTACTGTGTAGGACATCTTTATATTTTCGAGAGGCTATATCTGAAGGGAAAACTAAGAGGACGAAGAAATCTTACTTGAAGACGACCCGATTGGTCATGCACCCATATCTAATAATGTTTACTTTCACACGTCCGTCCTTTTCTAGAACTGCTGCAGACGGAGCAGCAAACTCTATTACAGCTTTATTCTGTGATACCGGTACAGCAAAAAACGATGCCTGGGAACCAGTTGTGTCTTCCGAAATCAGCATCGTCTCCAGCAACTGTTGACAGATAGTTATGTTATGCAATGGTTTAATCATGCAGTGCAGAACAATATAAACAGGACCTTCTAGAGGAAACTAAAAAAGCTTTTGCTTTAAAAACAATAAATAGATTGTTTGACATAAACCTAAATATTTATTTATTATGCCATGGTATATGTTTAGTAATAATGGTATTAATATACTGCTCAATGTTTGCTAAGCACCAATATTTCACACTGGCTGGTTTTAACATGACCTATGCGTGGTACAAAGCGAACAATACCGTGACGGTTGACAGCATTTTACAGTGAAAATCATAGCGGCAGCACGATTGATTTCGTATGAAAAGTTAGCGTTATCTTGACAAAGATTTGCGTGAATGCTTTGTTTGTTGCAACTAACACGTGTTACTATAAATACATCGTTTGTTATTGACATGAATGTCATTTCTTTATATTTCTTCTTTTTCTTGCTTCCATGGGTTTTGCGCACAATATGACCTAGTTATGTGTTGGCGGTAAAACACTATTAATTGACGTAAAACACCATATAAACAGACAAACAAACATAAATCATTACTTTTTCAAATTCATTACGTTTTAACTGCACACTTTAATGAAGTAAGAAGTGAAGAAATAACAAGTGCCTGGAGTTTACTGTCGCTTTAGCGATCATTCGTAGCTCTATGCTCAGCGTTATAGTACTGTCATGCCGCAGCTCCTACACAGTACAATTGCCATGATACCAAGCCCAATCACATTTATTTTTTGATACCGGCTCGACCAGTCCTTGCACTGCCTTTTATATGCTGAGCGTCAATCAACTGAGCCACAAGTACCCTTTTTAAGAAGTCTTTAGTATGAACTGGTCGCATGCGAGTCGGGCGCTCTACTATTACGCCATAGTTGAATACGCGTAGAATTTTTTGTAGTATGTAGGTCATAATTATTGTAATTCAATTTAAAATGAGCAAATACGGATATTTGCAGCGCGTTAGACGTTTATACATGTAACATTATTAACACATGTTTAAAGTGGCGGTGACCGATTGGTTAGCATATTTGCAACTCTTTCAAAAGGTCTCGGGTTCGATTCACAGTGCGATCACATCTCATATTTGTAAAACAGTATTTTACACGTGCAAGCTATACCTTCTTTTAAACGGGGTTTAAAGCCGTCTGTCCCATAGCAGGGAGAGCCATACCCCGTGCACGTTAAAGATATCGCTGAACTTTTGTGTTTTCGCAACAGTAAACCTAAGCCTTATCTCTGTGTCGTGGTTTCATATGTTCCCAATAAAGGTTTTTAAAGTAAAACAAATAATTAAAATATATGTATATATACAATAAAATATAAAACAAAAAGAAAGCAACAAGAAGAAGAAGAAGAAGAAGAAGGATACCCCAATACAGGGTTTGGAAATGAACAAAAAAGAAGAAAGACAAAAAGTGTAACATGAAGTAACAAGCAATGGATGCGTCAAAAGTGTTCACTGTGAAACTTGGCCAATTTCTTATTGATATAATCCTTGTAGTTAAAAAACAAAAAATACTTCAGAATTTAATTTTCTGATTTGCGAATTGATAAAAAAAAAATCGACAGTGTGGACAAGCTGATTTGTTTCTTTTTCGTTTCTTTTTGGCATTTCAAATAAAACCGATATAGTGCTAAACTTTGTCGTTATACATTCATGGATTCAATAAATTTCATTGATCTTCACCCATGAAAATATTGTTAAAGAGTTGCACTTATTCCATTTCAATACTTGCGATTTCATTCAGTTGCACTTACGATTTCAGTTTGCTCCGTAAACATCCCGGACATATAAAGATCCCGGAAATATTTATACCATTCAAGTTTTTTAGACGAGTTCTCTAGGAATTTAAGTTGTAAAGCATGCTTATGTCCAACTACATGAGTCACAGTATGTTAACCATAGACAGATACAAAACCCATTAAAGGATCAGCCTTCGGCAGCTGAATGAACCCCAAGCAATATACATATACATTAAAATTCTATTTATAGTAACACACGCTCGACTTCTGTCTGTTACAAACAAAACATTTATTGAAACCATTGTCATATTAACGCGACCTTTTGCTTTCCGCTGCTAGGAGTTCCACTGTATCATTCTATACTCAACATATCTATGAGATCGCAGGGTTCGAGCCTTATATAAGGCAAACATTTTTAAACCATACAATGCTAAGATGTTTCAAAAAATATTATACGAAACAACTACGGAATAAATAAAAGAAACCATACATAATTATCCTTCATCTGAGTTCAAAAATAAGGCGAAACAGGTTTGGTGCTTAGGAAACTGTGAGTAGTATATATTAATAAGCATGTCATCCAAGAAAGAATATCTCGGGAAGCAACACATATAAGTAAGTACATTTCTCTAAAAGTAGTTCAGAGAGCAATCCACAAAGAGTCAGCATACTCATTGTAAGTAGTGTAACAAAATATTTATATGTAAGTAATATCTTAGAAAGTGGCACAATCAAAGGCGAACAGATTATAATTGAGAAAACCAGACCAATACGTATTCATGTTACAAGTCCACAAACAGTATGTTGTTGTTTACATATATATACATACATACCATTACACGTGTAGGTGATGCCCTATTAAAGCATGTATATATGTATGTAGCTCATTGGATGTCTTATCCCATAACTGTACCTGCTCAGATCAATTCGTTATTACTGGTATCACTACCGGTATGTTAGGCTACTATATTACTGTGGTTATATACATGTATAAAGCCGCGAGAACCATAGCTCTTACAGTTATAAACAGAAACAGAACATATATTTTAGTTTGACTTGTACAGCGTACATCATCATATATCGTAAATACAAAACATATATACATATATTATTAGTTATAAATCTATAACAGAATTAAAACCATATAAGCTATTATTCTCAAAGCTATGCACACAGGTATGTGGGGAAAAAAATCTGACGGTAAATGTACCATACGCGAGTAAATTTTTTTATCACTTTATTTTTTATTTTTTTATAATTATTTTCATTTCTCGATGGGTGAGCTCCCACCAAATGTGATTTGTCTAATATTGCAGAAATATAAACAGTACATTTTTAGTCTTATGTAGTCTACCAGTAGCTTATGGTGCATCTGACTCTATGATATGTAAATGCATATAGAAATACCTCTTTTGTATGATCATCCAGAACCGGTTGAAGCTTTGCTGAGCCTGAGATCTGCTTGATGGCATTTCTGCGATACCAGGCTCGACTGTGGGGCCGTTCCTTTTCCATGATATATGACACTAAAAGGGCCACGTCCTTTTCACTGTATCCCTTTTCATGACGTAGTTTCTAATAGGAAATAAATGTATACTCTGTTGATTATGTGAATTGTTCTCTAGTGAAATATACGATACAAGGCAAACGTCTAGAACAGTCTTTTTAAAAACAAGTTTGCCGAGATTTTGGTATCGTTTCTTATTGGCTGATACAGAGGCACCTTCTATCGAATGACAGAAAGACACTAAATTAATAAATAAACAAAGACGAAAACTTCATCATTATATTGACGAAGTCGATAATACTATAATAAAAAATAATAAAAGAATACCGGTTTCAATTTGTTACTGTGATATATCTGTATGAATTATCTACTGGGCATATTGCTGTGGCTATTTGTGGTCAGATGACACGGCTGTCGCAGTAGGCTCGTAATTAATCCGAGCCTTCTCTGACCCTAAAAGCCTTTTGAAATGTAATATATACTTGGGGGTTTTTACGTAGTCAGACGAAATATCAAAAAAAAAGGCGGGTAAGGTCAGAAAAGGCTCGGATTAGTTCAGAATCAACTATACATGTTTTGTATTGTATATACTCTTGTAATTCAAACAAAAATGGCACAGTTTTATTTTATGAATTGTTATATTGTAAATAATATTGCGTTTTGATGAGAATTAAGCAAGCTATAAAAAACTCCATTGCAGTCAAAACTCATCTAATGTCGGTCCGACCGTACCTTCTTCAGAGCGATGTTGTCAAATAGTCATAACATCGGCAAGTAGCTTTTTGTAAAATACATCGGGAGTAAAAGATACAAGTCTGCAGTAATAATAAAAAAAATATTCGAAGCTCATAAACTATTCGTCACCTCATAAACTAATGCTTCCACGAATACATACCCTGACAAATTCCAGAACAAGACGTTTATCACAACTGATGTTTTCCGGAATTTCTTCGTCGCTCATAATAGCCTCTGCAAACAAAACACACAGGAACATACAATTTCTTATTTCATAAAATGATAAATAATAATAAAAGAACATATCTTTTTAACTCTCCGGCAAACCAGTATTTGCCAACACGAGGAATCAAATAATGTTCAAACAATAGCATAAATAATTTACACGAATTATTTCATTTGGTGAGGCGCTGTGTTAAACGGACAATCTTCATTTTTGAAAAACTCGCGTCAATCATTAATATTAAGTAAACGAATAATATAAAGCAAATTGTTTTTGCATATTATGACCGTCTGATTATATTGTAACAATAATATATTTAAACCTATGGAAGAATAATACGAAAAAAAGAAAACTCAAAATTGTATTTAATTATTAAATTATTAATTATTAGGTTCAAAGTCAAAATGATGCTGGATAAATACATCGAGACTAAGTAATACCGTTTTGAGATGATCTCCTATCAGTTACAAAAGGTATACAGTACAAAATATGTGGTGCTGAATTCATATGTAACAACAGTCAACATAAGAACACAAATAAAACACACGCACACGCGCGCACGAACGTGAGTTCTGGAGAATGTTTCAATGTGCTACAACTTATTCCTTCATCAGAAAGTGTCAGCTTTTATTCCATTTGTTTTGTCTGAATGTGTTCGTTTAATGAGTTTGCTAATACGAAACACACACCAGTTTACCTACTTATAGATGACGTTATTTACAATACACAACTTAATTTCTATAACAAAAAACAACAACAGCTATAAGGAATCAAATCAGCTATGTCGTACATATATACGAAAACACACACTAGTATACACACGATTATATGTAAGCTTTAATGCAAGTATGAAATAAATAAAGAACCTCCAAAATTGCAACTGATATATAAAAAACAATATAAATCCACCAAGTTCTTTCTTAACGATGTCCCGACTTTGATATGCCCTCAATTTTTGGTTTAAAAAAATAATGAAAACGAACAGGCTTCCAACGTGGACACATGGCCGGAGTTTTCCCCCATTATATAAGTAGTACCATTTGTATTGCCGCGAAAAGCTGTACCATTCCCAATGGCAAAAGGTTTTGTTTTTCCTCAATTGGAGCGGAAAAAACCCGAATCTAAAAATCTTCTTCTTTTTTTTTAATATTAGAGAGGGAAACTTTAAACAGAAAAAAGGAGTATGGATGGGGATTTTTTGATTTTTTTTTGCAAATTAAAGCTACACACTCTTTGTTTATACTAAAACTGTCACACACTCAGGAGAAGGACTTGTACACCTCTGCAACTATCTTTATTGGTAAAGGTAAATCGAGGGGTAAAAAAGAAAGAAAGAAAGAAAGAAAGAAAAGTTGTGAAAGCAAAAGAAAGATGGATGGATGGATGGATGGATGGATGATGGATGGATGGATGGATTATTTTAGGTTGTATTTCCAGGGGGAGAATTTGTATAAAGAGTAAAGGTTGTAGGTCTAATACATTTTTGGCGGTGCTTAAGCACCGTCAGAGGTATAATAGTTTTTTAAATGGAATGCTAGGAATGTGACAAACCACAGACATATTAATAAATATTAGGTCTGTGGACAAACCTAACAGTACAATGCAACATTATGCAACACTACGCTAGAAGAAGTAGTCTCTCATGCATGCCTTTAATAAATTCGATATAATGTGATCACTGACAGAAAATGATGATGTGTGTTCGCTTACAGTGTAATTAACACATATTGTTCTTGTGTGTTCGCTTACTGTGTAATTAACACATATTCTCCTAAGTAAATCCTTAGATTGTTTATGTATTAATACGCAAGTTGACAGACGATCAGTCGGTGTTTGTAAACAAAAGGCCGCTTATTCATTTGATGCCCTAAATAAGAAACAATGTTCAGAATAAAGGCAATTTATTATTTATTTAGGTCATACATACCTATTTTATCAAAAACTCACTAAGTCAACTTTTTATCATCTGTTTAAAGGGTTATAACTCGAGTTATAATCGTGCTACAAGCAGACGGTACGTGTCTATAGAAAGCGTATCATGTTACTAAAAATAGAACAGTCAGTGCTCGCTGAAGAGCTTGCTCAGAAAAAAATCTACGGAAGCTAATTCGGGCCATATGAGTTAGCTAAAATATGTTTAAATATGAAATTGGTAATGAATACCAATCATCTGAAACATCACTGAATGTAAAAAACAAATCATGGAAGTTACATTTACAGCACTTCCATTTCCCATCCATTCCAACACTTACAAAAAGCACCGCCCATCAGTGCCTTCAGCACTTTGATTAGTGTAAGCGTTTAACACACATAAAGCGTTTTACATTATCGGGTCAGATTGACCTAATGACCTTCAACATCAGCTGGAGTCTTTGTATGAGCAAGAATTATATGTTGTTTTTTTCAAATAAAGTTTCGAGATTGTAGGTTCACGAGGGTTTAAGTTATATATTGCGCGTTTAAAACTCTTCTTTTTTTTCGGGTCACGATCATCTTGACCTTACACCTACTGAAAGGGAAGTATTGTCTGAAGTATCAAGATAACCCACCACCCAAAACACGCACGCACGCATGCACGTACGCATGCAAGCACATACACACATACACGCAAACACACAAATATACACACACACTTTCCGCCACCCCCACCCCACCCCACCACCTCGCACACATGGGCTCAAACTTCGTTTGACGATGATATACTAACAAGTTTTGTCGTCGTACGTTTGATAACTGATATACGTTATTGCTGTTTAATTTTGTAACATTGCAGGCCAGTATGTTATTGGTAGCACACATTCGAAGAACTATATATACAAAGAATTTAAAAACAACAACATTGAACAAGTAAATAATATGCAATAGCAATAAATAAAAAATAACGGTTTGTGCAAAATAGAAACCTCTGCCATGCGTGTGTTTGTCATCCTTTCTATAGTCGATGTCTGTAAGAATATTTATATACATGCGTATACTGGGGAAATAAACATGCTCATTATCATACTGGATAATTACATTTACATATATAATTAACTTGTGCAATACATTTTGAACGTTTCTTAAATACTATTAGTTATTGGGTTTGTTACTGATACGTGTGGTCAGTATTAAGATGTATAGGGGGCGAGGCAATAGCCGAGTCCCCCTATATATCTGACTGACCCAACATATTTCTGTCGGGGGTCAGTACTGTATCACACCCAATAACTGATTTATTGCATCGAGCACCTTTTTTTTTTAAGGCAAACGTCTTTGCAGAATCAATTTCCTTGTAAATAATTATAAGGAGACCATTTAGGCTCATTCATTATGTGTTTTAACCCTCTAGAACAGAAACTATCATTATTTGCAAATTTTAAGTCCGACCCCTAAACCCCTACAAAAAGCTGATGTACGCCCTTTAATATATATATATACGATTTTCGCTGATATTGGGATACGTGATAACGTTTCTATTTAATCTATTTCTTAAAACTATAATAATGTCACCTACCAAGATCAAGATGAGAGGTGCTGACAGCTCCCGGTTTCTTTGAGCAATAATCCTTGTCGGCAATGTATGCCAGTAATACCATGGCGGGAAACATGAACAGCGTCAGAATTGCCTCCCACAGATCAACGTAGTCGGGCGTTATCACAACCAGAATAATTATTAACCAGATGTACGCAAATACGGAAAACACCGCCGTCACTGCAAACACCTTAATGGCTTTAATTTTCCTCACTTGCCCCTCGGGAATGGATATTATGCATATACCGGTAATGCACATTAAATTAAATGCTGCTGAACCGACTATGGTTCCCGGACCGAGAGAGCCAGCTTTGAAATTGTTTTTAATGACAATCTCTATGATTGAAAGTAAGATTTCTGGAGCGCTGGAACCTAGCGCCATCAACGTGAGATTGGCAACTGTTCCATTCCATATCACCACCTCCACTTCCTTATACCCATCGTCACTGCTGGGGTCAGCTATTTTAACTATCTGTGATTTGCTGGTAATCCTTTCAATCGCTGACATGAATACATCAGCAATTATGGATACGGCCGTGAAGCTCCACAGTAACCCTACAAAGTATATGAAAGTCCGACCTCCTTTGTTCCATGAGTACTCGTTAACTATCGGCAGCAGCAAACCAACGTCTGCGCATTCATAATCTTCTATGTTACACGACATTGTGGCACTTTTGCTGCTTTAGCACTTTCTAATGTTTTTTTTTTCTTTTTCTGAAAATCAAAAAGAAATGTTGAACTTACATGTATAAGAGAAGTAGATGTTGCATACATACACTCATATTTAGGACGAATAGTATGGACCCAAAGTATGAAGTTATCTGTACTGAAAGGAAAAAGAAACGCGACACGAGAATTTCCGCTATATATTTACATATGTACAATACGCTGCTGTTAATCGAATGGTACATGGCTATGAAGATATTTCCTTTATGAAAAAAGACTACAACAAAACGTAACTCAGCAAATATACTACTCAAAATTTGCTAAGGATCACTTTTATTCTTCCATATCATTTTATTAGAAATTAATTCACAACAACGAGATTAATTTCATTTATACTTCAACAATTGCACAATTTGAATCAAGTCATGAGATCACATGACCATACACTGCCCTAAATAATTTCATGTAAAATATAAATAATGCTATTTATGTAAGCAAAAAATTTAGACAGCAAAAAAGTGATCCTTAGCAAATTTTAAGTAGTATAGTATTCCTGCCAAGTTTCATTATTGACAGAGTACGCGTTTGGCGCAAACTTAGGATGCAACATTTAGCAAATTCGTTACGTTTAATACAGTACTGAACTGGCTCAATTTTTTAAAGAGGAACTTCAACATTTATTAATTTCTTGTTACAACCTATACTGTGATTAAAACATCTACAACATCACAGTTGTGTCACTGCAACTTTTTTTTTTACAAAACGTCTTGGGATTTCCTTGGAATATATATGAAATTAAGTGTGCCGTATATACAATATATAGCGGAAATTCCCGTGTCGCGTTTCTTTTTCCTTTCAGTATATAATCAAGGCAGGTAATACGTACATTGGGAAAACATATATTTACCAATGAATTGTGTTTCTGTTTACTCTTTATAAAGACATACACACGTCAGATGCTAGCTAGGTAACTGGTTGTTTATTTACCAGTGGTTATACTACGTTACGACTGATATGGGGGCGATGAAAATTACAATACACGTGTGTTATAATAGATAAAGGTTTAACCTGCAATGCTTCAAGATGAATGGCCACCCTTTTTGTAGTATTATCAATTTACACATTTAACTCTTAAACGTCATATGAATATTTCGTGAGAGTCCCTGAGAGAAATATATATATATTTAAAACCGCTACTAAGTTGTATGTAAAAATAAGTATTCTTTGCATGACGTAGATACTACTTTTACCTCTGCGTGACTGCGCGGGGAAATGTACGGTGTCCTGTTAGGGCCATCTTACCATCGCATCTTACCATCGAACATCGACCTAGGCCGATGGTCGATGGTAAGATGCGATGGTAAGATGCGATGGTAGATGGTCCATCGCATCTTACCATCGACCATCGCATCCATCGCATCTTACCATCGACCATCGCATTTAACCATCGACCATCGACCTAGGATGCGATGGTAAGATGGGCCTCACAGGACACCGTAGAAATGAGGTAAATCTGAATTGTATAGCTGCACAACTATTGCCAGATAATTGATAAATACATTTACCTGTGGATTATTTTACCTGTTCAAAGTTTTCTACGTCATCAAAATGTTTTATTATTATTCTCGCTTTTCACAGATATTCCAATGTGCGAATTGTAAATATCTATTGTTGTGTATTGACTTCGATTCAAATAAACATAAGCATGTTCATGAAACAAAACATGGCTGGAGAACTTAAAATAATCGAAGTTATTCATAGTACAATCTGTCGTTTTATAAAAACACAATTTGAAAACAGTTTTGTTTTTTTGTTTTTTACAGAAGTAGTTAGAAAGATAAGAGAACATAAACATGAACACATACAAACAAGTCAAGTATGATACATACTGAACCAGTGTTGTATGACGCATATCTGGATTAACGTAAATTAATTTAACCCAGCGCTTAAATATTCGAACTTATTAAACGTGAGAGCGTATAGAGATTAAAAACGACAAGAATCAATCGGATTGTGCACCGGAATTAAACTAAATACGTGCTAAACTGCAAGTATTATTTTGAAATCAATAACAACATATTGGTTTATTATTTGAATGGCACATTTCAATATCTGATTCTAGACAGATATTGATTTATTACTGAATGGCACATTTCAATGCCTGATATTATTATTTTGATCGGCTTTTCAAAAAGATAACTGCCGATTCTCATTTAGATGCACAAAAGCTCACACTTTTGAATATTGCATGGATTCCAGTCGGTCAACTACCAAACAAATCCCAGATTATTGTTTTTGTTAAAGTCTGTGTATAAATAAGGAGCGGAAGAAGAAGTACTTTTATTATAGATATAGGGAGAAATATTTGCGAATAACCAAGGACAGACAACCATCGGACGAACTACAGCAGGGAGACACAGAAATCAAACGTATGTATTCACTCCCTATAAAAGGATCAATGCAACTCACGCTGATATACTGTATCACTAGATCATAGTCTGGAGGCACAAAATGACAGACGACCTTCCGACGAACTACGGTAGGGAGCCTAGCTATGATGAGAGACACAGAAATCAAACGTATGCATTCACTTCCTAAAAAGGATAGCTGCAACCATATACGTATAGGATAGAGGCTAAGTAGAGAATTGTTCACCATTAAGAAACCGAAACGGAGGGAGCGTAGCGGTATATAACTTTTAAATAAATGGTGCAAGTATTTAAAATTCTGAGCCATCTGATTGGTTTAAAAAGTTGAGTAAACACTAAATATATATATTATTCATTAAGCCAACTATGGCTCTTGAGCACAGTGTTAGACAATGACATAACACACATACTGAAAGGAAAAAGAAACGCATAATGGGTATTTCCGCTATATATTGTATGTTTAATACTAGTATGCTACTGCTAATCGAACTGCTTTCGGATAGAAGGTTTAAATAGCACCGAACACACCAATGGTTACTCTTTAAAGTTTCATTATCGACAGAATGCACATTTGGCTCAAGCAGGTGAGCAAGCTTAGGCTTTGAACGTTGCAGTCCCTTGACATTAAACACAATACTGAAATGGCTTGACTTTTTCAAGCGAAAGCTCAGCATTTCGTAAGCAAAGTATATTTTGATTAAAAGTTCTACTACATGACAGAGTTGTCCTTTCTGTTATTAGTTGTAGCCCCTTTTTGTACAAAACACGTTGAGATATATCTCGAATATTACGTGGAATTAGGTCTGTATAATAGTGTATTATAGGCAATTTTTTGATTATGCGTTTCTTTTTCCTTTCAGTATATATCAATGGTGTTACGTCAGTGGTAATATTGATCTTACGTAGATTATTTTTTTATGAAAATTCAAGGTTAAACATGTTATATAATCAAACAATGTCAAACAGCAACTGCGCTATTAGTTTGTAACAAGTGTTTATAGTATAGTCATATTTAGCCTGCTACAGTTATGCAAATTTTAAGTATTACGTATACAGTACTAGTGTTCTCTTTGATTGTATATATAATACAGTATAAGGGAGATCCTTTGGAAGCAACAAACACAACCAACAGAATAAGGTAGCAGACTCGGTAGTGTAAGAATCAACTCCTCTCGCGCCCCCTAACACCGGCTTAAGCGATATTCTACTTCAAAGCCACCTATATTGGGCTTGTTGATCCCAAAGGACCAGGAAAAATAACACTACTGATTCGTAGCACGGGAAGGCTTTTTACAGCGGCCACACTGCACTAAACGAACGCTAGTGTGAATGTTAATACATATTGATAAGCGAGATCCTTTGGCACCAACAAACACAACCAAAAGAATAAGTTTTAGGAAGTGTGTTATGTTTGTAAGATATTTTTTGTTTTCTGTTTTCAAATCATTTGAAAATAGTGGCTTAATTACGTAATTGTTGCTTATTTTCAGACTGAAATAATTCTATAGATTTGAACATGTTGCTTTTTTTATAATGCAATTTTTGGGCAATGTAGATCTCAGGTCTGAGTATAATGTGCTTTCGACTTAAAAATGAAATTCATCTTCCAGTGAACTACAGAATTGGCACTTTCTATTTTCTTGTGTTGTATTTATTTTGTATTTTTTTTTCAAATACCCATTTCAATTTCTGGCCTTGTGCTTCGGTTTTTTCTCTCAACATATTAACTTTATCCAAATGTGGTTGAGACTAACGAATGTCGCTCTAGCTGATTGATTTAAACGGCTACCCGAATTTTATATAAACTTCACAGTACGTCTTAAACGTTATCTCATGCGCCTTTTGATAGTCATACTGTATACACATTACCCAATATGTTTTTAAACAAAAGATAACCAACTTGTTTTATTTCGTCGTGTTTTGTTATTGCTAAGCATCATAGAATATACAATAAATTGGTTCGCAATATGAGTGTTAAGTGTTGCTTCTGGTCGAATATACGCCATTTCGGAACGGAGAGACTGTGTATTCCTACAGACGTTTTGATTAAAAGGGGCTCGAAGCGTCTTGAAGAATTATAGGTGTAAAATATTTTTTTTTAGATCTACGAGTCATTCTAAATACAAATAAATAAAAACAACATAGTGTGGAATACTGCATATCAGCAGTGAAATAAAAATGCTATTGCATACTGTGAAATATAGAATTGTATTTATTCACTGCCGGGACAACTTCTTTTCAAAGTAAACAATTTAATTGTTAAAATGTCTATTTTTCTTTCTTTTTTCTTCTTCTTTTTGTAACACAAAATTTTTCAGAAAATTTGTATGAAAGTGATATCATTGACTTAAAAATAACTCAACTAAAAAAAATGAGTCTATACTGAAATCGGTGAAGTATTTTAGAAGTTGTGTTAAGATGAAAATTACAACTTCACCATACTGAACCTATGGCGTTGGCAAAAACACATTTTCTTCTGCATAAACTTTGATTATAATGCACAACATAAAAAGAATAGTTGTTGTTTTGGAGTGAATAACAGATTTTATTTCATCTCGAAGTGATAAAAAAATTCATATTTTAACTCATGACGCATGGGTTAAAATATAAAAATTGTTATCACTTTTATATTCGTGAAAATATAAAGTTTGCTCCCTTCTCGATACAATAATAAAATCTGTTATTCACTCCAAACAACACATATCCCGTATATATTCTTCCATAGGTTTAAATATATTATTGGTGTAATAAAAAAACAACAGTTATCTGCCAATGCTAAATGATTTATACTATTTGTTTAATTAATAGTAACGACTGAACAAAGGCAAGTTATGTAGAAAACTAACGTGGACGCAACTAGTTATAAAATCTCAAGATTGGAGGGAGGGGGTCCATGTTCCCTTGTTCCCTGAAAATATGACTCAATATTCCCTTGTTCCCCAAACATATTTTGTTTTGTCCCCCAAAAATATTTTTCCAATGTTCCTTTGTTCCCCAAAAATATTACCAATAGCAGACAATGTTCCTTTGTTCCCCTAAAATAAATGGCCATGTTCCCTTGTTCCACAAAACTCCTGGTAGACCCTCATATACAGGAAAATATCCCAGGCCAAATTAGAGGTTAATATACGGGCGTGGTGTGCCTTTTGTCGATAATGGCACACCTAGTGCCGTAATGGCGCGAGGGCTTTAGCCCGAGGGCCATTGCGGCACTAGGTGTGCCATTATCGACAAAAGGCACACCACGCCCGTATATTGACCTTTTTATTACATACGTTACTATAAAATGGAGAAAAAGAAAAAAGAAAGAAAAAGAACAGGATCATTTGATGACGTCTTTGTGTTTCTTGATGACGTCAACGTATTTTGTATTTGTATTTTTCATTCTGTTTACGAAGTCGTATGTGTCCTCTTCTTGCCTTTGTTTACTTATCATTCCGTCTATATGAAGTAAACTATCTGCAAGCATTTTTAATGTCCGCTCCGCAGCCATTTTAACGCTCCACTCGAGTCTTTGTGTTTTTTGATGACGTCAACGTCTTCGCGATATGACGTTAACGTCTTCGCGTGCGGAGACTCTGTTACTACTGTGCCAATTTTCCATAATCCATAATGGCACAGTGTGCCATTATGGATTTTGAAAAAGGATTGATAATGATTGTTTT
This sequence comes from Cyrtodaria siliqua, assembly GCA_037043455.1. Classification (NCBI taxonomy): domain Eukaryota; kingdom Metazoa; phylum Mollusca; class Bivalvia; order Adapedonta; family Hiatellidae; genus Cyrtodaria; species Cyrtodaria siliqua. The sequence goes on along the minus strand of JAWPHD010001716.1, from coordinate 71,399 downwards.
TCTATTAAAATCTGTTACTATTTATAGTAACGTATGTAATAATATAGGTTATTGCATTTGTATGGCTAAATATTACTTGGAACGAGTTGTTTTGGCAAAGGACGACGAGCTTGCGAGTCGTCCTGCGCCAAAACAACGAGTTCCAAGTAATATTTAGCCATACAAATTCAATAACCTTTTTATTGTATACTTTCATATTGTTTTTGATCAATGTTAATTGTATGACTATTACTTTTCATTGCATTTGTGTTATTTTTTATAGCTTTTGATGGAATTTCTATCTTGCCATTCAGTTTCATTTTGTGTGGATGATTATTTTGCGCGAAAATGACGTCGACGTCGGATGACGTCATTAAAAACAACAAGCGATTTTCTGTAGTTTGTTTACCATTTGATAACGTTAAAAACAGTAGGTGAGTGACCATTTGAATTAATTTATCAATTTTTGCCATAAAAGGTTGGAATAAAACTCGTATTTTTTTGTTGACACTATAGAAAGGATTCCGTTATTTTTATTGGAAAGTAGTTCCTTATTTCTATTTCGCGGCTCTTAGCAAGCACGAGCAAAAGTTCCCGTGCAATATGAATGCGTGCAATATCGTAGAATATTGCACGCTTAGCTCAATGCAAACTAAACAGGACAACATGAAAGTATACAATAATGGCTATTATAGCACGGCATTGAATAAAGTTATTAACTGGCTAACGGCGTGCGTCTAAGTTTATGGTTTATCTTTAATATTATTTTAAGGTATATATGTTTATAAAGAAGGTAACATGTATAGTGTAGTCATTTACTGTGGCTTCGTGCCGGCAATATAGAAATATACTGTTCGAATAGTTGCGTGTATAGAAAGAGTCTTTTGCTATAGAAATATACGTTTAGATAAATAACGGGGTGACAAAGCATGACTACCAACTAACTGACTGACAGAGGATCATTGAGCCAATAACAAAATGCTTTTTCCTATTGACACAGAATTGGCACACTAGTATACTATTAAAATATAGGCCAAGCTATTACAAGTATGCGTTAAGTATGATGTGCATAATCTTTCTGTTTTATAAAATCACGTTTTCGGATCCTAGGAGAAAATATGTGTGATACATTCGCTGCATCTAAATTTATCTTCATTTAATGTAAGAAGTTCTATCAATTTGATGTTTAAATGTCTAAACTCTAGGTTCGTTTATCCTCAATATGGTGTATCCTTAATGTTGTTTTCAATGTATATATGTTCATAAAGAAGGTTACATACATTATATAGTATAGTGATTTCTGGATTTATATATCTGTCGCTTCTGGTCTACAGTATATTTTTAGAATAGTTGCGTATATAGCAAGAATCTATGATAAGAGTCGACGCTATAGAAATATACGTGTAGAATAGTTGCGTATATAGCAAGAATCTATGATAAGAGTCGACGCTATAGAAATATACGTGTAGAATAGTTGCGTATATAGCAAGAATCTATGATTAGAGTCGACGCTATAGAAATATACGTGTAGAATAGTTGCGTATATAGCAAGAATCTATGATAAGAGTCGACGCTATAGAAATATACGTGTAGAATAGTTGCGTATATAGCAAGAATCTATGATAAGAGTCGACGCTATAGAAATATACGTGTAGAATAGTTGCGTATATAGCAAGAATCTATGATAAGAGTCGACGCTATAGAAATATACGTGTAGAATAGTTGCGTATATAGCAAGAATCTATGATTAGAGTCGACGCTATAGAAATATACGTGTAGAATAGTTGCGTATATAGCAAGAATGTCGACGCTATAGAAATATACGTGTAGAATAGTTGCGTATATAGCAAGAATCTATGATTAGAGTCGACGCTATAGAAATATACGTGTAGAATAGTTGCGTATATAGCAAGAATCTATGATTAGAGTCGACGCTATAGAAATATACGTGTAGAAAAGTTGCGTATATAGCAAGAATCTATGATAATAGTCGACGCTATAGAAATATACGTGAAGAATAGTTGCGTATAAAGCAAGAATCTATGATAAGAGTCGACGCTATATAAATATAAGTGTAGAATAGTTGCGTATATAGCAAGAATCTACGATTAGAGTCGACGCTATAGAAATATACGTGTAGAATAGTTGCGTATATAGCAAGAATCTACGATTAGAGCCGACGCTATAGAAATATACGTGTTTATTTGAAAGTAGTTCCTTATTTCTATTTCGCGGCTCTTAGCAAGCACGAGCAAAAGTTCCCGTGCAATATGAATGCGTGCAATATCGTAGAATATTGCACGCTTAGCTCAATGCAAACTAAACGGGACAATATGAAAGTATACAATAATTGCGTATATAGCAAGAATCTATGATAAGAGTCGACGCTATAGAAATATACGTGTAGAATAGTTGCGTATATAGCAAGAATCTATGATAAGAGTCGACGCTATAGAAATATACGTGTAGAATAGTTGCGTATATAGCAAGAATGTCGACGCTATAGAAATATACGTGTAGAATAGTTGCGTATATAGCAAGAATCTATGATTAGAGTCGACGCTATAGAAATATAGGTGTAGAATAGATGCGTATATAGCAAGAATCTATGATTAGAGTCGACGCTATAGAAATATACGTGTAGAATAGTTGCGTATATAACAAGAGAGTCGGTTCTTTCGATATCGCGGTAAACTTTGAATCTGAAGATACCCGGTTCAAGCCTTAACGGCGTCCCTGTGTTTCATCGAAGGGTCCACGGTGTTGTCTAAACTTAATAATGAAGTAAAACAACTATTTGTTAACAGTATAGCAATAAAAAATGTACAGAGTCAGAAATTATTAAGGGTATATAGAGATAAAAACCTGTCATGGTACGTCCATTTGATAATCTTTGTACTTCTTTAACAAACAAAACTAATCTTTTTTTTGCAAAATCAAAAAAATGCTCACACATTAAACAAAAATTATGTATTACAATGCATATATACAACCAATTTTTGATTATGGTGACACTATTTGGGGAAATTGCTCTAGCAACAATACTAATAGAATCCAAAAAATCCAAAAGAGAGCTGCTCGGATCATCCTTAATAAGCCATATGATGCATCTTCAAAACCCTTAAAGAGCTTAAATGGTTAAATGTCCATGATCGAATACAATTTCATAAAGCAGTACAGGTTTACAAATGCGTCAATAATCTTGCTCCAGACTATCTTACATCTTTGTTTCAGAAGGTTCATTTAGACTTGTTCAAATGGTGATCTAATCGTCCCGAAACATAGGCTAAGTATATACAAACAAAGTATTCGTTATTCTGGTGCTGTCATATGGAACTCGATCGCACCTCCAATGCGACAAGCCAAACATAACAAAGAATTTAAAAAGAAAAAATATTCTTATCTTTTAGGTAATACTAGTTAATTTTAATTTGCTTGCGGCATTTGGTTAAGTACTTTAAAATAACTAATGCTTATATAAAGATTTATATATATACATGATATAGGGACTTTTGATTTTACAACAGGAAACTCTTCAGAATTGTATAATATTCTATGTATATAACCATGTGTGTGTGTTACATGTTTCTTCATTTGATGGCCGCTCGCCTCAAGGGAGAACAATTGTTGTAAATTGATTGAGTTACCATCATTAAATAAAGCATTTCTTCTTCTTCTTCTTCTTCTTCTTATTATTATTATTATTATGGACAAGGCAATTGATTTCCTTGCCTCGTCAGTCGGTTGGTCAGTCCCGTGGTCGGAGTTTATCCTCCGAGCACGTTAAAGAGCCAAGGAATTTTATTCGATAATAATATTAGATTCATTACAAACGATTATAAATCAAAAGATGAAGGGTGCATGGGACGCATGCTGGCCTCATTGGACCTCCAATCACTTCAGGATCGACGGACATCAAACCGCCTAGTCTTCCTTTACACAGTGATCGAGGGGCTAGTACCAGCTATTTCTCCAGAGGAATATATTCAAACTGCGAGGAATCGAAGACATATTACATTAACAAAAAATACTGACTTTGTCTCAGACAACATATTATATAAACAAGTTGTAAACAACGATAGAGGCCTGAAAATTAATATTTTTAAAATTGAGAAGTTAAGACATTAATTTTTCGTGAAAATGCCTTCAACATTGAAACCACCTGGAAAATAAAGTGGTCCACGCAGAGACAGTTGAGGGTTTTAAAACAGCCCTCTCGAAGTGCTACTAATTTACTAGCACTGCGCACTTCCACCCGGGGTGTTATAAGCCATAGTAGCATGGTCGGTGACATTTCCTTTGATGAATGCAGAGCATTAAATCGTTTAATTTAGGGTAACTAAAGGGGCGTGGCTATACCGTGCTACAACTACCGGATATTGGAATTTAGAATACGGTCACTATGACGTCACAGTGTTACTAAGTACACCATGATACAAAAAAGATAGAGTCTGTCTCAGCTCGTTGGTTATTTAAACACCTCGATGGGCTACGCCCATCTCGGTGTTTAAATAAGCCAACTCGCTGAGACCAGAATCTATATATTACTAACAGAAGGCCACGGTTCCCGGATTCATGTATGGACGTATGTGCTGGCGAGCCGGTAACCATCAATTCAATGCACCATTTCAGCTTTAATATAGTTCTCACATGAGTACGGTAAAGTCAATTATTGATTTGAAACATTCGAAATTTACGTTTGAAAGGTATTGTAAACCATTGATCGGGAAAGGTCACGGAATGTAATTCTTATATACACGCCTGTGTGTTAAAGTATTAGTGATTAAATAAACGGATGAATGCAAAACTATTGTACCTTATTCTTTGTTTATAGATAGTTACAATAGTTTCTCGAAATAGTATTTAACATAGATATCTGCAGTGTCAATGAACTACTTAATACAGTGGACACAAAACGATTAACACTCGACAACTGCTAAATTCCGTTAACATTTTAATCCCATCTACACCAAGAAATATTAGTTTAAACTTATTTATTTTACATAGGTTGTAACGAAAGCTCTGAACTTATTTGAATAACTCTCGATGTCTTCCTGGGTAGAACCAGTACTATAAGCAAACGCAGATAAAGTGTCTCGATCAGGAACACAACGCACATGGCAATGGCGGGGATCGAACTCACGACTGTTCGATCATGGGTCCAACGCAATATCGAGAAGTATTGAGAAGGAGGTCTGTGGGAGAAGTAAGGAACAAAACAACAAATATCAGTTTTGTTAATCAATTATAACGAGCATGAAGACGATTTTTCTCGGATTTTTAGTTTTCAATGCAAGTCTGTTTCGTCACGTAGATGTGTTTATCTCGTTTTTCTGCGAGGAAACCAGACTGCGAAAATATGAAACTTGCATGGGTGATGCAATACCCTAGCTAGCTTTTTATCAGAGGTACATGGGGCCCCGGGTTTAGTATCACGTGTGTAACCCCGTCGTTTAAGGAAAGATGAAATAAGTAATGCAATTATTGTATGTAACTATTCCCGTGTACACATGAATTACGAATGATACTACACATTTAAATTCAATTCAGATTTCTGAAGAATCTAAAACGTAACTACCTTCATCAACTACACTCAGTACATTTGAAAATGCAACACTTGGTAATTTTGGAATTTATAGATTTTGAAATATATTTAAAAGAAGTAGAGCAAATCTTATGTAACTGTTTATCTCCATATGTTAACCTTTGGGACAAGGAGACTTGTGTACTTACGTAAAATACAATCTTGCTTTGAACAAAAAAACAGCGAACTAAAAATAATCGAAAATCAAAAATGGTGCGTTTTTAAATGTACTGAGTATACAAGGCTGTGTATCAAGCGGAAAATCTGGGCCCTGTTTTATTAAACATCTTACGATTAGTCTCAAATTTTAAAATCGTTCACTTTTTTCACCTAAGCTTTCCATGTAAGACAATTATACCACATGCATACGAAAATGAAATAAAATCAAGTTTATTTGAAAAGTGTAATTTATAGTGAAGTATTTAAGAAATTGATTTACGATCAAAATGGTCGTAAGTTGTTTCTTAAAACGGGGCCCAGCTTTATACAGCTTTAAGACATAAATCTGAACGAACTGTTGATATAAGGCTATCAAAACCGTCTCAGAAAGAATACAGGTATTCAAGAAGCGCGCCCTACTTGTATTATCGAATAGATTCCTAAGAAATTCCTTTATGTGTTTGGGAGATAGAATCCGATACATGTGACCGCCTGATTTAAGTCCCCATCCGAGGGACGAGGCTACGGAATTAAAACCATTTAAGAAACTCAGTGGGTGTGGTGAGATCCGAGCTCGTGATCTGCGGATCCAGTCTACCGTGCTATCTACTGAGACACGCACGCTCCTATCTGCGATTTACTTTGAATTATTTTCAAATAAAAGAGTAGTTTGTTTGAATGGTGTTTTATGTCATTTCAGCACATGATAGGCTATATACGATGGTCGTGGTGGAGGCAGACCACCTCTTTTTTTACTGAATAGAACCAGTATTGTATACCACCCGCAATCCGTCAAAAAGGGACACACGTCAATCTTGAAGTTTTTATCGAACATTACATTCAGCATCTCGATGTATTTATCCAGTATCAGTTTGACTTTAAAAGTGCTCGCATGTAAATAAATGCAATTTTGAATATTTTCTCTAATATCTCTACCTTATGTTTAAGTATGTTGTTGTTGCAATATTATCAACAGTCAGTAATATGCAAACCCAATTTGCTCTGAACTATTCCAAGAATTAATATTAATGATTATAAAAATGCAAGTTGTGTAGAAAACAAATAAAAGCGAGATTCGTGCGCAAGTAGAGGTGTTTCTGTCAACCGCAATTTTTGCTTCAGTTCAGAGGGATATCATTAAAGTTGCTATCCCTCCAACAACAGCCAACATTTACAACATATGTACACCTTTACTAAACCTATTGACCTCGAGGTATAAATTTATAGAACTTACATATTTTGGGAATTCAAACTCTATAGACATAATATAAACGGCTTAACCAACCAGGCCAAACTCCAAGACAGGAGCGTCGAATTAAGAGTTACCAAATCAATTCATTTTCATATATTCAGTCATGAGTATTCACAAGAACCCTTGAATAAACCTATATTTTTAATCGGCAGATATACGTTATTCTATGATCTGAACACATGGACAGAGTTTTGATGAACAGTTTTTTAGTGTAATTTTGAAGTTATTTGGAGGGTTAGGGATATGCAATACATATAAATATACAACTACCGCTCCAACGCGATATATATAGTTGTACAAAGAACAAACATACGATACTCAATTCATGCTTCGGTGAACAGATCTAGAAGTCATACATAAAACTTAAACAAATATTACGTATCTTTGATTTTATGTCTGTAAGGGGCCGTCTGTAAGTGTCTCTATATTGATATAATATAGCCGATATAATTGCCTGTGATTACACAAGAAACACAATCGTTACAGCATCTCGCATATAATATTAATGATAACACACCAAAGATACACTGCGAGTCTTACTTAATTACAATTGAAAACATAGATCGAAATAAAAAACAACAACTCACAACTGTTTCGCTATTGAGTATTCGCCACATACAATCCATCTAAAACAACAATTCTACAGAGTGTTATCAATATATGGACATACGTACAGATTAACCATAATTTCCTAATTAATAATTCATATATACTATACTCTGTAGTTAACATACCAGATTTTACCAATAGTTTGGTCACGGAAAAACATATTATAGTACTCCAAAAACATTTAAAAACAAGAGTTTTGGATAACTCACACGAAATTGTACTTACAGTTAAAACATCACCATATTATCACCTTGTTGTGGTTTCCATACTGCCATTATTAACTCCCATACACAAATCTCTTCACTACGCTCCGTGTTTGGGTTGTTGCTAAAACAGCTTCAAATACGTATTCACAGTGCAAATACTACACCGCTCCTAGTGCAAGGGAGCGCACTCGTCCGATATTATAGTATACACTTATTAATCTTAAGTATTCGGACGTACCTCACGCATTGGTTGTGAGATTGGGCGTGAGACACAGAACAGAACAGAACAGATATTTTATTTCGACTTATACATTTAGTATCTCGTCATCAAAATGTAATATACAAAGTTTAATTAAACACATGACAGGCTCACACGCATGCACCCCAACACGCACACACTCTCACACACCTCTTACGCACGCATACGCACACACGCACTTACTCTCTCCCTCTCTCTCTCTCTCTCATGCAATTATATAAACGAATTAATTGTTGAAACAATACCTAATACCTGAGGATAAACTATATATATATGCACACAACTACGTATAATTAAATGTGTTACGTACAATAAATGCTTCTTTTACAAACTTAGCTACATTTTGAATACTTTTATGTTTCTTACTTTGCATCAGTTCAATAAATTTAATAACACTAGGGTTTCGATAATAATACACAAGCAATTTGTGTGTCAAATCTCGCTCACACGATTACATTCTACGTTCTCACGCATTCTGAAAAGTTGACCAAACTAGTTTTGTCTGCGATTTGTTAAAATAAATTCAATATATTTTATCCAAAAAACGTTAACATTTAGTAAAGTTTAACTCCGTATAGTGTGCGAATTAAATGATTCCAGTTAAAATGTATGATCATATAAAGAGTATTACGAGCATACCTCTAAGCTACAATTCAAAAAATTCAACCCACTGACCCACTAAGGCCCCTTTGGCACCATCTGATTCTCACTCTTGACTTCCATTGGGCCTTGGCATCTATGAGACTTCTTTCTCATGAACGGATTCAATAAAAGCGAGCCTGCTAATTTTCTCTCTTGTTTGTGTTTGTTGCTTCCTAGGGATCCCCTTTTCAGTATAATTGTATTGTGGGCGTCCTTGTATGACTATTATCATTTTGAATTAAAACCTGCTTGTATATAATACAAGGTGATACAATTTGGAGTCTTCAATCTGTCTACGTGGTCCGAGTATTAACTTTCATACCCCATCCAATCCCTTCTCCAAGAAGCGAAAACGGGGTTCGCTGGGGTATGAAATAAGACCTTAATTTCGGCTTAACAAGTTTGCATATGCAATTGTAAAATTAAAACATTTAATTAATAGGTAACTTTAAACAGGTTATCGCATTTTTTCAGTAAAAAACCCGTTTTTAAACCTGTTTTATTGTCGACATATCCGTAATAAAATCCTCCTAGTATAAGCTTTCCCATCGCTTAATGGAATTACCACGTAATGTCTTCCATATATGTAAGTACATAGTATTAGTGCAATATAATCATTAATCAGTACACACAATACAAACTAGTCGTTTATTCACCCAGTGATACATGAACAAATGCAAATTCATTTGGCTTTTATTTATTAAAATATTTATTAAAATGAGTTATGTAGAAACACTAGCAGTACGCCACGTGTTCCATAAATATTTTTTTTTTTTTTTTTTTTTTTTTTTTTGAGCCGTCTTCTGACGACCCGTTTAATCTCCCCGTCAATTGGTGGAGCAAGGGTCGGGGAGGACCATCCCTTGCCACACCTTGCAATATCTTTACATTTACATGCACTATTTATATGAAATACTATTTTAGCATAATGAAATTACAATTAATACAGAAAATATACATGTATTGTACAGTTATGGCAGGGAGCATAAAAATTATGATTTCAGGAAGAAAAAGAAAAATTCTGTTTAAGGAAAAAAACAACTTCTTTACCTAACAGTTGATTGCTGTCCAAAGGCCCATCTGCTTATAAAATTTGTATATGTAAGTATTAAATATTCAATATTGATATAATTGATTTACGAATTGTCAGTGTCTTGGGTTTGCTCTAAAATTGTACCCGGAGAAGTGCATGGATAGGAGTTAGTATAATACTGATTAATCTACAATGGTTTTGTACTTGCTCCATGAATTTTCAAATCTTTCTAGTTGATTATTTCTAATTGCGATTAGTCTATGTGTTTCATACAGATACCTTAGTCTGTATATCATTGGGGTAAGGGAGAGCGGTGTTTTTAGTCGTTTTGAGGTAAATATATAGTATTTCATTTCTAAAATAATTTGTAACTCTACAGTCGATTGTTCTTCACCTGTGTTAAAAATAAATGCTTGTTCTGACAGATTCAGATTTATGTTTTTTGTTAAAAAGAAAGAGTTTATCTGTGTTAAAAAATTCTGAGATGAAGGACAGGTCCAAAACATATGAACTATAGTCTCGTCTTGGTGGCAGAAGTGGCAGAAAGGGTTTTCAGCTTTTTTTATTTTATGTAGATAATGCTGTGTTGAAAGAAGCCGATGGTTAATTCTTGTTTGAAACCATTGTAGTATTGTGCTAGAGGTAATTTTGAAAGGGGATGAATATATGTCTTTCCATGTTTCGGCTTCAATATCATAAATATGTTCCCATTTGATTTTTGATGTTGGACTTTCATTATTTCTATTAAAAATGGAATACTATCAATGCAACCTTTCTTGTTTTTGATGATTGCTTTAATATTCGCAGGTAAAATTGGGTTTTCTAATTTGTTCATTGTTATTTTGTTTTGCAATTGTTTTCTAAATGTTTTAATGGCAGCTACTACTCCTTCGTAGATTAGAAAATTTGTTTTAATGCCAGTTTTTTCTCCAAACTCAGTAAAAGAATAAAATCCACCATTTTCATTGATTAAGTCATTTATAAAAATGATGCCTTTCCTATACCATACTTCGTTAAAAAATGGCTTACCGCCAATCAAAATATTGTTATTATAGAGTAGTGGGTTTGACAAAAAGTCCTCAGGTGAGTTAGGCAAACTAAAATCAATAAGTTTAACATATGAAATTAGCACATCTTTCCAGAAATTATTTTTAATTTTTTTTATTAATGTTTCACAGTAATTTTTGCCAAAAGATGTTAATTTTTTAATATCTATTATTTTTTCAACCAGTTGCTTCCAAGTGCCCTCATTAGTTATGAGTCGTCTTATCCATGTAGTTTTAAGGCTGAATATAAATGCTTTCATTTTGAGACCACCCTTCAAAATGTTGCTTAACTATTACGGATTTTTTTATTTTTGCAGGGCCTTCCCATAAAAAGTCATACAATATGTTATTAATTTTTGTTATTGTGTTTTCATTTGGGTTTGGAAGAGATATAAATAAATGATTTAAAATAGGAAGTAGTAATGTTTTAATAACTGTGATTTTACCAATCGGTGTTAAATATCTTCGCTTCCATATCTTTACTGTATTTTGGATTTTTAATATCTTATCATTATAGTTTAATTCTATCATTTTACCTAAGTCGACGTTGAAATGTATTCTTAGTAGCTTGAAATTATCTTTTCCCCAGTTAAGTTTCCATTTTGTTTTGATTGTATCTGAACTGTATTTTTTCCTCCCTATCCATACAACTTGTGTTTTGTCAAAATTTATATTTAAACCAGAATATTTAGAGTATTTTAATAGTTCTGAGAGTGTTTCATTCAGAGATGTATCAGATCCATCCAAAAAGACAGATGTATCGTCTGCATATTGCGAAAGTTTAGTTTCTACGTTCTCTATAGTAATACCTTTAATATTTTTATTATTTCTTATTCTAATTGCCAATATTTCAGCACACAAAATAAAAATATAAGGTGACAAGGGGTCGCCCTGACGGCAGCCCCTTCCGATGTTAAAAAACGATGACAGGTTTCCTCCTTGGTTAACAGCCAATTTTGCATTTTTATATAAAATCTTTATCCATGATATAAAATTTTCTCCAAATTTAAAAAATGTAAGTACTTTAAATATAAAGACCCATGACAGAGAATCAAAAGCTTTTTCAAAATCAATCAAGAGAATTAAACCTGGCAGATTATTTTCTTCTGCGTATTGCATAACATCATATATAAGTCTAGTGTTTTCTCCTAAGTATCTTCCAAAGATAAAACCAGATTGATCGTTATTTATCAGCTTAATAAGTGTTGATTTAATTCTATTTGCAATAGAGCCTGAGGCAATTTTATATGTACAATTTAGGAGGGAGATTGGTCTATAGTTTTTTATATGCAGTCTCGATTTATTTTCCTTTGGTATAACGGTTATTATTCCTTCTATTTGAGTTATTGATAGTTCGCCCTTACTGAAGCCATAGTTTAAAGATCTTACTACAAAATGCCCTATTTGTTGCCAAAATACTTTAAAAAAATCAGCACCAAATCCATCTGACCCTGGGCTACGGTTATTTTTCATTTTTCTGAGTGTTTCAGACGCTTCTTCAAAGGATATATGGCCTTCAAGATTAATTGATTCACTATCTGTAAGTTTAGGTATATCAAAGTCTTTTAAGTCCTTTTCTAAGTTAATATTTTCTAGTTCATTGTCTTTGCTAGTCTATAGTTGTTCATAGAATTTCTTAGTCTCTTTTAAAATTTCATGTTGATCTGATATGATTTCTCCATTTTGTTTTTCTATTTTAGGAATTATCTTTGAAGAGTAATTATGGGATTCTAAATTGCAAAAAAATGAGGTTGGTTTTTCATCATTCTCAATTATATTTGCTCTTGATCTAATTAGGTAGCCGTTCATTTTCTGTTTTCTTAATATTCTTAATTCATTTTTGTATGTTTCTAAGGTTTCTAAGTTATTTAAAGACAAGTTATTTTCTAAGGTTTCTATTTCAGCAATCAATTCATTTTCTCTTTTATCTGTAATTTTCTTCTTATAACTAGAATAAGATATAGATTTACCGCGTAATTCCATGAGTAGTGTTTCGAGAAACAGTTGGTCATTTATTGAAAATTGTATTTCATTATCGGGGATATTACTTATGTTCTCCATATTGTAAATTGGAACAGCATACTGTGTTTTAATGTCTTTAATTTTTCTATTTATTGTGTTTAAGTATTCAATATCACCTAGAAGAGAGTTGTTATGTTTCCAGAGGGATTTACCACGTATAAATTGATTAAAATTCAATTTTAGAACTATCATTGAATGATCAGAGCGGTAACTGGGTTCAATGGTACAATTTTCTATTGAAGAAAACATATTTTCAGAAACAAGGAAGAAGTCGAGTCTAGCTTGTTTTAAAGGAGTTCTTCGTCTCCAAGTATACCGTTTTAAATGGGGATGTAATTCTCTAAAAGGATCAATTAGATTATAATCGCATTTAATGTCTAAAACTCGCTCTCGTGCCTTATTGTTAGTTATGCTTTTGTAATTAGAATAATCAAGGATTGGATCTTGAACAATATTAAAGTCTCCACACATTATTAGAGTGCTGTTTTTAACCTGTTCATATTTTAATAAAATACTGTCGTAAAAATTGGGAGAGTCATTGTTTGGGCCATATAAAGTGATGAGTGTGAATCTGTTATTGTCAACTGTTAAGTCAGCTATGAGAAAGTTACCTTCGTTATCTGATATGTGAGAATGTACTTTATAATCTAAGTGTTTGTTGAAAAGTATTGCAACACCTCTTGCATTCGAGGTTCCTGAACTAAAAAGACAATCATTTCCCCACTGTGTGCGAATAAAGTTTTCAGTTGCTGTAGTAGAGTGAATGTCCTGAAGGCAATAAATGTGACAGTTTTTACTTTTTAGGTAGTTAAATACATCGATACGTTTTTCTGCTGCACCAAGACCCTGACAATTAACAGACAATATGTTTATACTAGTCATAAGTGTCGATAAACAAAGATGGGGACCATAGTGAGACAGCAATCAGCAGTTGTAAAAAAGAAAAATGTAGAATTAACAAAACATTCTGCATTTTGTGAAAAATTTACCTTAAAAAACTATTTTTGACATAAACCTAAGTATATGTTGTCATGGTATTTTTTGGTAATGATGGTAATAGTAAACTAATAATATATATTAAGTAATTCTGAAGCATGTCATGGACTATATCAGAGAGCTTCCAAGAAGCACGAAGTGATTACATCACAAAAGTCACACATAAAGTATTAAAGTGTATTCCAGCAAACACATATTCTAAACTAGTATATCTTTGCTAGTATATCTCAGGCACCAAGGCATAACAAGAAGTATCTCAAGTATCAGAACATATTAAGTAAGTATAGCTGACATCTAAACATCATTATATAGTATGTATATTTCAAGCAGCAAAGTATGTTAAAAAAATTAATTATATCTCAGACAACACAGGATATAGAGTATGTATCTCTCAGACAGAACAGTATATAAAATAGTCATACACATAACATATGTATACATCACACAGCAAAGCACATAAAGTAGTATCTCTCAGACAGAAAAGCATATAACTTGGCAGCAAAGTATTTCTCAGGCAGAAGATCATATAATGTATGTCTATATCAGGCAGAAAACGCACATAAAGTATGTATATCTGAGGCAGAAAAGCAGGAGTATATCTTAGACAGCATACCCATAAAAAATGTATGTCTCGGACCATGAACACATAAAGCGTGTATGCTTCATACAACAACACATATGAGGTAATTATAACTGCGGCATCAAATGATAATTAAAATGTTTGTGTATCTTAGGCATCAAAGCATATAAAGCATGTATATCTCAGTCATCAATGCATATAAAGCTTGTATATATCAGACATCAAATCATATAAAGCATGTATATCTTACGCATCAAAGCATATAAAGCATCCATATCTCAGGTATCAAAGCATATAGAGCATGTACAGCTCCGGCATCAATGAATACTAGGCATGTATATCTCAAGCATCAAAGCATGTATATCTCAGGCATCAAAGCATCTAGAGCATGTATGACTTATGCACCAAAGCATATAGAGAATGTATATCTCAGGCATCAAGGAATATAAAGCATGTATATCTCAAGCATCAAAGCATACAGAGCATGTTTATCTCATGGATTAAAGAATACAAAGCATGTATATCTCGGACATCGAACTATACAAAGCAGCTATATTCCAGGCATCAAAGCATATAAAGCATGTATATCTTAGACAAACCTATAAAGTATGTATATCACATGCAGCAAAGAATACAAAGCGTGTATATCAAAGCATATCAAGCATGAATATCCTGGACATCAAAGCATATAAAGCATGTATATCTTAGACTGAAAAGCATATAAAGCATGTATATCTTAGACTGAAAAGCATATATAATATGTATATATTATGCAGCAAAGAATAAAAAGCGTGTATATCTCAGGCAGCAAAGTTTATAAAGCATGTACAGCTTAGACAGAAAAGCTTCTTAAGTATATATATCACATGCAGCAAATAATATAAAGTATGTATATCTCAGGCATCAAAGCATATAAAGCAAGTATATCTTAGACAGAAAAGCATATGGAGTATATATATCTCAGGCCGCAAAGAATATACGTTTTTATATCTCGGACAGCCAAACACGTGAAGTATGTAGCAAAGCATTATTATAGAATGGGAATATCTCAGACAGCAACGAATACAAAATATGCATCTCAGACAGCCAAGTATAAAAAGCACTATATCTTAGCCAACAAAGCATATAAAGCATGTATATCGTTTGCAGCAAAGCATATAAAGCATGCACACCTTAGGCTTCAAGGCATATAAAGTATGTATATCTAAGGCAGCAAACACATTATTAAAGCATTATTATAAAGTGAGGATATCTCAGACAGCAAAAATATGTACATCAAACATATCTCAAATAGTGTATATAGAGAGTAAAGATACATATGTGTTACTCAAGGAGCAAAAACATAATGTAAGTGTATTGAAGAAACAATGCTTAATGTAAGTTTATCTCAACAAGAGTCAGTTTATCTCTGACAAGCAAAAAGCGTATAAAGTATGCATATCTCGGGACTAGCAGCTATAACGTGGACATATCTTAACAGCAACACATTTAAGATAAGATTATCTTAAGAAGGAAAAACATAAACTTATTCAATAAAATAAATTGTTGTGCATATACATATAAGTATGGATCTCACAGAACAACCGTAAATATTCTAAGCATGATAGGTAGTTATGATTTACCACATATATGATATAATATCCCAGAAAGTAGAATAGTCAAAATAGCACATTGTTATCCGAGATTAAAATAGGAATAATATATTCTAACAAATAATTTCACAACAATTATGTTGTTGTTTACCTATAAAGAATATGTTCTGTTCTGTTCTGTTCCTATATCTACATACATACCGTTACTAGTACAGGTCATAACCTAATAAATGAAGGTATAGTTCAGTTAATCTGTTTTTGTCCATTCACTTCCAAATCCCATAATTGTGTCGATCTGTTTGCCAGTGGGGTAATGGTGCATAAAAGTCTCACTTAGTCTAATTGGACTAGGCACATTAAATCACTACCTGTATATGTTAATAGTGTTGGTAACTGTACTGTGGTCCATACATTATGTTTCAGTCAGTTTTAAATATTGACCAGACAGTCTCCATAAATATGTTTAGTGTGTGTCCCTTCCAGTTATCTTACATTAGTCTTTTACAGGTTCAACTACATTTTTCTACACGATGTAAAAAAAAAAAAATAGTGTGGCATATCAGTTATATCGAGTATTTTGCAGTATCAATTTAGTTAAAAAATATAACGAAGACAAATATTAGTTCCCCGATATATTAAGCATGCCGTCGTTGTAGGCCTTTCTTATGATAGTAAAGAGGAAGAATTGAATTGAATTGGGGTTTTAAGGCGCACCAACACGTGAAAGGTTATATGGCGTCTAACAGGAATGAACATGCCAGGCTCATCCTCCATGCACATCGAGATAAAATATGGAGAATGGGCCTACAACCTTCTCACCTGCAGAACTGCAGAGTTGCTGCAAGTTCTATTATAGACACTCCATTTACGCCGGAGCCACGTTTATTGATTTTCTGCCACTGCTCAGTGATTTGAGCGAAATGGTACCTGAAACAAAGCAGGGGTCATGATGAAGACCTTTAATGAGCACGAACAAACACTGATAAAATGAACATGAATTATTATGCGGGGTGGGGGGGGGGAGGGGGGCTCTATTCTTTACCCCAGAACCAAATGGGGCCCCGGAACCACACGGGGCTATAGACGAAGAAGGATAGAGAGAAGAAGAGATAGTTTACAGTATATATATATAGTTAAAACATAACTATATCACACCTTAAAACATGCGATCGCATAATTTCAAATCGGTTCATTTTGAAGCTACGTATTTCTATTTTACTTATTGATTGAAATTTCAATACTTAACGTAAGTATGCTAAGGTGTTCAGATATGTATGCATATTATGTCATAGTATATCAATACGTTTCTGGTAAATATTAGTGGAAAATAGACGCACTATCAAGCCAAAACCTCGCCCCTTTGCACATAGTTCGATTTTATCCACGGTACCGAACTCTAAAGAGCACAAGTGTGATATTTCAGACTTTTCCACCCAGTAGTAACTGAGATATTAACATTTCTTTAAACAATATGAAGGCAATTTGGAAGTCGTTTCAGTCGGTTTGGGATGTCGATAAAGTCGTACTACTGAATTATAAGTTTTGTCGACTTTTTGAATACTTTTCAAAACATTTGCACACACTGCATTAGTAAACGTAAACAAAGACGTGTTTTGATCATCATTCATTCATGAAGGATGATTGATATATAACACTGCACTCTCTACTCAGAGTTTTCTTACAACACAGGCAATGTCTAAAATTAAACAGAAAAAACAAATACATGTGTATGTATGTGTGTTTGTGCATGCATACGTGTTGTGCGTTGTGCTAGTTACTATAGTCATACATATTGCTATCTCTCGTAGTTTGAGAATTTATTTTTTAAAGATTTTCCTATAGGCCATAATAAATAATTGCTAGTTTCTCATCCAAATTTAGTTCAAAATACGACAAATGGAAAATAGTGTTTCATACTTTCAGCAATTTTTTTTATTATTATTTTTTTTTTTTTGAAGGAATAAAAATTACCGGGGCGTTAAAAAAAAGGGAGCGGACGGGGATGAGAATCTGGCAATTAATTTATTATGGCCATAACTCTTTGTAAAACTGTCGGCACCGTGGCACTCCAGTGTCACCATGTGAACAAATTTGGTAAAGAACTAAAAGCTTAAGCTTCATGCAATAAAAGCTCTGTGTCTTATGGTTTCAGAGAATAATATTTTCATTTGTTTTCCACTTTACATTAGTCTACTGGGGAACATGGGATCCCAGGGAGGGGGCCAAATTTACTGACACCATTTGAATCAAGACCTCGGTCTAAGGGTGACTCGCCCACCGCGGCAAACGCATATGAAATATGTTATTAAATGTGTGCTTAAATGAGTTCCACCAAAGAAAACACTTCATATGACCAAGTATCAAACAAATAAAAGCGAGGTAATCATAAGAAGTTAGGGTACTGGGGTTAAGTGGATTAACCAAGAAAATAACGCAAAATATGACCTTGGTATATTTTGCCGTTCGGCGATGTCCACCAATGCCACCAATACATATGACCTAGTTCAGCATTTGAACGTTGCTACAGTTGACATCTCCGACTGACTGTAGTGTGGAGGAAGGCACGAACGAGAACTCTACGTCACGTGACGGGACTTATCAAAGACATAAAGTGAGGTTAACTGAGGTTAAGTTACCTAACCAAGGTTAAGTTTGGGTAAAATAACGCAAAATATGACCTTAACCTTGGTAATTTTTGTGGTTCAGTGATGTTCACCAATGCCAACAATACATACGACCAAGTATCAAACAAAGATAATGAGTCAATCACATACAGTTAACTTAGGTTAAGTTACCTAACCAAGTTAAGTTTTGGGGAAATTAAGCAAAATATGACATTGAGCTTGGTAATTGTGGCATTACGTGATGTCCCTTGACCCACCAAAGCATCTGACAAAGTTTCAAAACAATTCGAGCAGAGGTTGTTGAGATATAGCTAATTAAAATGCGGACGCCTCCGCCACCGCAGGAAAAGTGACTGATATGTCTCACTACCCACTATCGTGGGCGAGACAAAACAGGGGTAAAGGATCATTAACGTAGTGCCGTAGCCGGGCCAAAGCACACTGAGGCAGTTGCAGCGTCGTTTCTTGGGAAATGGCGCACCACTCAATAGTAACTGCCAATGTAACAAGAAAATCGCTCCACGAAATGTATCCTCACCGTATCGTATGGCCGTGTATCAACCAACAGTATTCACTCTGAAACTTATCGGTAAAAGAGAAACCAATACGAAACATCGATACGTAATGTACTTAATATCGTTTGATGTACAAGTGAAAGATATATGCCACTGAATCATTTTATGGCTCTATAGACGTGATCCGACATTATGAACAGTATTATAATTGAATTGGAGTTTTAAGGCGCACCAACACAGTATTATAAAGCATTAACAAAAACAATTACTGTTTCTAGCGATTCACTGGTGTTGAACCTTTTATTCAATAAATAAGGCAGTGTTTGGAGGTTTCATTGCAGTCCCATTAGTAGTTTCCAATTTGTACTCAGGACAAGAATTATAATTGAATTGGAGTTTTAAGGCGCACCAACACAGTATTATAATAATCATTGAAATGCGCTAAAGCGACAGGTTAATGGCTGGGAGACTGCCTCTCAATTTACGACCACGCGATCCAACCCAGCTGTCCAATCTGATACAAACTGGTGAATTACTTTGTAGCCCACTGACGGATGAAAATGGATTGGATATCGTGGTTTCTCCGAGTCCGGTATTGCCACAGAACCATGATCAAGTAATTGAAGAACTGTTTTATTCCACCTTCCTTAAATGCGCCAACAGAAAATAAACGTAGGAGAGCAATCACCAAACATAGACTTTTAACAAGTCAAGAGATAGTAAATGAGAAATTAAAAGCCGTAGAACAGAAGCTCCAAAGGGAACTTAAAAAGAAACAAAATGATCTGAAAAAGGCTACTGCCCTCAGATCATGTAAAAAAATAAAACTTGAAAAACAGTAATATTTAAGTGTTCACCACCTGTTATAAGATAATGAGACAAAAATAAACGGTCGATTATTTTCTATATATACTTCAGAACGTTTCGTAAATCTAGACATTTAAATTACGTTTTACTAACGCATTAAAATCAGTGGGTTTTCTGTAAGCGAATTATACGTTAAATTTATTTTAAAGCTAGTTGATCTTAACTTAAGTATACGGCAAGACACACCGAAAGGGGCTTGTTGTATTTGTTGGTGGAGGGACTATAAACCTTAGAATTACACACACGCACACTTAAGTATCTCGGTATAATTATTATATCAAGAAATGGTTCCGTGGTGTAGTGGTTATCACGTCCGCTTCACACGCGGAAGGTCCCGAGTTCAATCCTCGGCGGAACCTGTGATTGTTTTTTTCGTAGGTATTTTGCCCCTAATAAATTATCTTCCAACCAAAGGAAGCTTCGCCTCACGTGAAAATGCGTTATCTAAAAATTATATTTTGGACATACTGAAACGTTTAGAACTGATCAGAACTAGGGCATGTCCCTTCATAACTACATAACTTTTAGACAGCTTGAAGGACATATTTGTCACAACAGGTTTCGTGGTGTAGTTGTTATCACGTCTTCTGTACACGCAGAAGGTTCCGAGTTCAATCCTCGGCGGAACCTGTGATTGCATTTTGATGCTATTTTTTCCAAAAAGATGGCATTTGGCTGTATTACCTGAAATTAGCTTTCGTTCTTATTTCAACTACCAGTATCAAACAATACTGTTTTCTTTATGGAAGTTTATTGATGTGGTTATGGAAGGCATTATAACGAAGAATTTTCACGCGCACATTCATTATTTTTTAGATACAGTAGACACAAGTGTAAATGAATAAAAAATGTTTAGAGTATTTGTGTATTTGAACTTTTGACCCCTATCCCAGTCCCATGGTGTCCCTGGGGCACGTTATAATGATATTCCCATAAGCCTTACATTGTATTGAGAAAGAAAAATATATAATTTGACCAATAGTTTTACCCCTGACGTAGGAAAAAAGACCCCAAATCAACCCGCCCCACCTCTCAACCAACCTGGGCCCCCGGGCAGACGTCCGAGTTTGCGAAATAATAAAATCGTTTGATATGTTGTTATATCTTTCATAAATTATTACATATACCGAGTTATGTGCGAAAATATGAAAAAAATTACCGTGTAATTAAAGTTTTAGTGTATTTGACCTTTTGACTCCCACTGAGGGTCCAGGGAATCGGAGCTAAAAATAATGTTGCTCTTGCACGCTGTCAAAAACGTGGGTATAACAAGTTGTTGTTATGAATAGAAGTTTGAAAAACAGCAAGATCAGATTAGTGACACCAGAGTTGTGGCCCTTGAATAATTTAAAAAAGCTATATATTTTGCTTCATCTGATTTTTACCAAACTGCCAGTTTGTTGATATTGTGGGGCTATATAGGAAGTTAGAAACCATCTCGTCCAAATAAAACTATTAGACTGACTATTCTTATGCCCCACCACGAATGTAGAGTGAGCATATAAATTTACTCCTGTCTGTCTGCCAATCTGCCTGCCTGTCTGTCTGTCTGCCTTCCCTGCATGCCTGCCTGTCCGTCTGTCCGCCCAAAGTCTAACATTGAAGCTTTTATGGGATACCGATTTATCGGTCGTCTGTCCCTCGTCCGTCATCCGTCTGTTGTTAATTGTTGCCTGGTGAAAATGATAGGGCCTTTAATGGGATCTTTACCAAACTTTGCCAGAGTCTTTATATCGATCAAGAAAGCTCGGACAAGTTTAAAAATCAGCCAGATCGGATGTATTATATCTTCACCAAACTTGGTCAGATTGTTGATATTAATAAGAGCTCGGACATTTTCAAAAACAAGCTATATCGTATTAGCAATACCAGAGTTATGGCCCTTGTTTTAATGAAAAATGTCATATTCTACCCTAAAAACATTGCATCTTTGTTTTGTATTTGATCTTTACCAAACTTGGCCAGTTTGTTAATATTGTGAAGCTCAGAAAAGTTGAATACCAGCTAGATTGAATTAATAACACCGGAGTTATAGTCCTTGATTTATTGAAAAATATCCATATTTTTTCTTGTGAACACTCGAGCAACTTTATTTTATATTTCATCTTTACCCAACATGGCCAGATTGTTGATATTGATGAGTTTGCGTGGACAAGTTTGAAAACTAAGACATATCAGATTACAGTTGATGCCCTTAATTTATTTTTTAAAATGCTATATTATTTTTTTTAGGACTCGAGCAGCACAATTTTCAGTGTCACACTTGAAAGTCAAGGTCATATGAGTCAAAATTGTGTTTCCCCCATAACACCTAAACTACATCTAGGGTGTTCCTCAGGATTTTTCTAAAAAGGTTTCAGTTCATGATAAAACACTTATATCAATCAAAATATTATGTTAGAACCATTTTGTTAATGTCTAAACTTTGAAAACACCATATAACTAGGACGTGAAATTAACCCTGGTGCGTCACCTAGGATAGCACGTATTACTGTGCAGAATGAATTTCTTTGCGAATAAGGGATAATTGTTAGGCTCATTCATTATGTTTAGGACAATTAGAGTAAAAAATATTAATATTTGTCAATTTTTAGTCTGACACCTAGACCCCCATGAAAATCCCGATGTACTCCCTTTAAGGGATTTTAATAAAGCTACACAGAAATATTCAGCATGATGAGAAGGACTTGTCGTATGCACATATCAGGTCCTTGACCTCAGAAGGTCAAATTCACGCTTATTGGTCAAAAGTCAAAATCGTGTCTAACCCATATAACTTTAAGAGTACTGAAGAGAATTTCATGTTTTTCAAATTGCTTGAAGCTAAACATGTATTTTAAAATAACTGCAGTTTAAGTGAATAATGAAAACATATATATGTTTAATATTGTATAACTGAACAATTCATTCTCCAAGGTGGATACATTATTGATTAGTTGGCTGTTTGAGTGAACTAAAAGGCTTATACTGAAGTCATTGTTAGAGTGAACTACTTTTCAGTTTCATAACAATTACAATTGTATTAAGGAACTAATCCTTTCTGAATATTTTTAGACACCTGTTTTTTACCTTACCTTGGAAATACGATCCCTGATTGGTCAACTGTTGTGACTGGAAAAAATATCATCGATTGGTTAGTTTTAACTATTGAGTGAACTGCTTTTCAGTTTAATCCTTTTTTAATCTTGCATCTCTGATCATACTGCTGAAATACTCAGAAAGGAACAGATGTGTCTGTTTGGACTCTTGATCTATATAGTGATACTGAGGTGAACAAATTCTACTTATAAAAAGGTATGTGGCATTATTTCAGTGCAGTATGTATACATACAATGTATAACATGTAAAGGCAAAAGATATGTTGATAGGCTGAGAAAGTTTAGTTGATTCCTTTAAGAAACAAAAGTTTTAAAAGTTGAGGTTACAAACACATACGGATTCCAGTCTTTGCATAATAATTATTAGTTGTACAAAATAGATATTATACAGATCAAATATTTTTTATTTAATGGACAAGGATATAGTTTTCTTGGCAGAACCAACCTTTATTTCTGTAATCACCCAGGTGTGTGCCTTTAACTTCCCCTCGAGTTGTGCATATAAGCTGTTTCTTGTCCGAGTTCAATTAATTTTGGCTATGAGGTTCCTCAACACAGTATCAGGTCTCAAAAGCCATAGGTGAATTCAGAAATGTTGGTTCATAATCCCTGGGCTCCAATGGAACTCAATATTGTGATTAAATGGATTAAAGGGACATACGACAGACTAGAAGTCAAGCATCAAAATTATCACCTCAGTTTATTAATCCAGTATGATTTTGACTGAATTTGATTGCATTAAAAATAACATTTGGAGTTTTCATTTTAATTAAGCTCGACTGTTCGAAAAACAGGCCTGCCAAATCTAAGTGTACAATCTCCGGATTTTCCATCAAAACCAAAAAGTTCATGATGTAACAGCTATACGTTCACAGTTCATCAACTATTTCCCGAATTGGTCCTGTTACGCTGTGTGTGTGGTTCGAAGGTTTATAGTCCGTCCGCCATAAAACTAATAGGACATTCTAAAGGTATTATGAGGTACAATAGAGTCTGGACTTTCTTTTTCCTGTTACGCTCCTTAAGTCAGAGGAATCATATACAAGTGTAGAATCAGTGGAGGTCATCCGTGTAATGCACTGATTGAATATACAATTAACACATAAGGACATAATTAGTTCCTTCAGTGGCATAACGACATGCGTAATGCAGCAATATCTGTGATGTCTTTAATTGGTTAGCCTAACTCAGGAAATAGCACCTCCTTGTGTGTAGTACCACGTACTATAACAGCTGCTGCTGTGCACGATGATTATAATTTGTAAAAGAGTTGACTTTGTATTTGCATTGAGCACGCATCTTTGTAGAAAAGCTTTAAAGGGACACATGGCAGTAGAAAAGCTTTAAAGGGACACATGGCAATCTTGAGTTCTATTCAAATATTAAAATTTGCTATTCGATTTAATTATCCTATGTCATTTTGACTTTAAAACTCCTTGCATATAATTAAATAAAAAATTGAGATTTCAACTTTCTTCAGTATTTTTCCATTTTTAAAATATATTATTGGTGCAATATTATAAGAAGTTAGTAATATGTAAAAAAAAAAAAATGCTTTCAACTATGTTAACAATTAATATTAATGATTGAATAAATGCAAGTGAAGAGAAAAACTAACGAGACGCCGTGAGTTTTTAAAAAAATCAAGATTGCCGTGTTTCCCTTTAAAAACAAAATAGTTCGGAAATCAAGTCGTGCACTCCAAATTTCCATTTAAAATGTTCTTCGCGCATGTTTTTATTTATTTTTTAAAAAATCAGGATTTTGTGTTAAAAAGTTTTGTGTCGCCTTTTCGAAAAAAACTGCGACACATAGGGATGTAGGAACCCCATTTGTTACAACGTCGCTATCGGTTGTAGCCGTCTGTAAAAGTTACAATTTGTGTTCTAAATGTTACACTAAACGCTATATGTTACAATCTTACCGCAAATGTTACAAAATATAGTTGTGATAAAAGTTACAACGTCTACGCTATCTGTTACATAATTTTTACTTGTAACAAAAGTTACAACACTTTGTCCGGAAATGTTACACTGGCATTGGCATCATTCCGAAGCTTTGGAAAGTGTTGGATTTTGCTAGTACACTATATTCATAATATGTATAAGTGTATTTAGGTAATTGCAACAACCTTATTTTGTTGATTTACACTATTCAGCTAAACATGTACATGCACAAAGCATTATACGAGGGGCGATAAAGAATTCTCGGAAAGTGTTTCTCACTATATTACTTTTGTTTGAATTCAGCAAAAAAAAAATCAAGTAATTTAGATATAAATTCTCTTGGTTTTATTTTATTTCAGAATGATTGCAACATATAAATAACAATGCGTAGTCAATATGACTAGATTTGTTTCTATATATTTTAGTAAAGTTGGTTGACGGCCATAATGTGTAATGTGAATTTAAATTTACTTTTACTCTTATCAATTTTATTAGCTTTGTGTGTGTGCGTGCGTGCGTGCATGCGTGCGTGTATGTATGTATAATATTTATACCTATGATTTGTTGTTTACATACAGTTATACTGTTAAAAGTGATTAATTTGTAAATAAAAAATAAAATGTTACTATGATAATCTTTTTTTTTTTGTAAATTTATTTCTAAGTAATGTCAATGTCCGTGATCATTTTTGGTGGTCTAAATAAGGAATAGAATTCACTTAGAAAAACCAATCTAGATACCGATAAAGTTGGTTTAACACATCATTTGATTGAACCGACGTAGACTATACTTGTGTTTGTTTT
The DNA here is from genome assembly GCA_037043455.1 of Cyrtodaria siliqua. Taxonomy (NCBI): domain Eukaryota; kingdom Metazoa; phylum Mollusca; class Bivalvia; order Adapedonta; family Hiatellidae; genus Cyrtodaria; species Cyrtodaria siliqua. Next base: position 45,587 of record JAWPHD010001716.1, on the reverse strand, counting down.
CGGCACATTTTAGTGGCTATATAAAGCACAGGGTATAAAAGGATAAACGCTTATAGCGGATATTTGGTCAAGTGGTAACGCGTTTGACTGTCAATACAGATGTCGCAGGTTCGATCCCCCGCTTTTCCAACTAAAACCACTAAGTCTTAGAAGTCTACTAAGACGTAAGACCGAGGTCCCGTGTGTATGCGCACGTTAAAGAAACCATTATCTTTAACGGATTTTGAGTTGTGGTCCAAACAAAATTTCCCTATATAATATAGTAAATAAAGCAACAAAATCCCATAACTCCACTTTTACTTTACCCAGAGCTATGATTCATGCACTCTGCACAACCACTCTCTGCCCTTAACCAATGTTTCAAGTTTCCTTTGATTCTGTCGAATGTTTTTTTAGTTATTTATGGTTCAAACAAATATTTCCTAAAATAGTATATACTATATAGTAAATAAAACTACAAAGTCCCATAAATCCACTTTTAGTTTACCTAGAGTTATGGTTTCTGCACTCTGTAAATCCACTCACTGTCCTGTATGAGTGTTTCAAGTTTAAATTGAATCCCATAAATAGTTTTCTAGTTATTTTCCAGACAAAAGATTCATTATATACTATATATTGATTAAGTAATTATTAAATCAAGGGTCATAACTCTGGTGTTACTAAGGCGACTCCAACCATACTTGAGCAAAAGCGAGTCCACATAGGGACAAACATTTATACAAAATATTACGTGTATGTGCCTTATGGTTACCAAGATATAGCTCCAGACGGACGCACTAACGGACGTGGGATCATAACATACAAACGTTTTCGTCAATCAATGTTCCTCAAGCAGTCAAGAAGGCTATTGGGTTCATTGTTTTTTCCTGTCTGTATTTGCGTGTTTTGTTATGCAGTTTAATAACTACGCTGTTTGTTTTAAATAGACTATATGGAACCTATGACCCGCCGTCAATATCCGAATATCCGGAGGATAGTTTCGCAATTGCCACTGGATCACGTTTCCTCACTGTTTTTTTTCGTGTGCGACGTTGCTACCTGAAGAAATATTTGGTTCATATATACGTATCGGAATTTTTTTACGTTAGCAGTAAAAATATTTATCCGCATGTTTTTCAGGAATGTTTATCTATTAATTTGTGAACCACAGTAGGTACTATGCAGTGTACGTGCATCTGTATGTTTTTCTAAAAAAAGTGTTTCTGTTGCGGAATATTAGAAGGATTCATAAAATATCTTACTTGTACCATTGTTAGCCCACTGTATGATTGTTTTGATAACGACTGCATTAGACGACGTATTCATAATGACTGCAAAACACGACATATTCCTTCAATTTTTTTTTGCTTTTCTTTGAGTAAAGGAATAATTTATTTTCGGACGACGTGAGGGAGAAATAAAATACTACAAACAATACCAGAAATTCAAAATCATGAATCGCTCATGATGGTTTAGAAGTCTAGGTCGTATATGTATGCCATAGATTTCATATATATACATATACTTACATGTTAAAAGTAACTATTAAAAGCGTACGCCTAATCTGCCTCTTCCTTGAAACCGCCTATGGAAAACATTTGTACGTACAGAAATGTGTGAAACACACTACTAACATTTATAAAAATACTTTAATAGCACATTTAAATACTGTTTATAAGCTTCGGAAATGATGCCAATGTCAGTGTTACATTTACGACAAGGTAAGGTTGTTGCAATTACCTAAATACACTTATAAATATTATAAATATAGTGTACTAGCAAAATCCAACACTTTCCAAAGCTTCGGAAATGATGCCAATGCCAGTGTAACATTTACGGACAAAGTGTTGTAACTTTTGTTACAAGTAAAAATGTTGTAACAGATAGCGTAGACGTTGTAACTTTTATCACAACTACATTTTGTAACATTTGCGGTAAGATTGTAACAGATAGCGTTTAGTGTAACATTTAGAACACAAATTGTAACTTTTACGGACGGCTACAACAGATAGCGACGTTGTAACAAATGGGGTTCCTACAAGGGATCACTTTGTCGTCCGTCAGTCCGTCAGTCCGTCACTAAATCTTAACTTTCTCATTTTTTGATATTTCTTCATCAAACTGTCAATATTACTCAGCATGACAACATCGACATGACTATACTAAACTATAAAGGTCAAGGTCACACTAAAGGTCATTATATGGGTTAAATACTCATTATTTTCTTCACAAAAACTTAACGTTGGCTATAACTTTCTCATTTCTTGATATTTCTTTTTCAAAACTTCCAATATGTACTCGTCAGGACAACATCAACATGATCATACTAAAATAAAAGGTCATGGTTATACTGAAGGTCATTATAGGGGTTAAAAATACTATTTTTTCTTCACTCAGGCCAGTTTGTCAAGGTCATTTATCTGGGTGGTCCAATAGACCTTGTTATACTGACAAAGCGCTGACAGGTGACACACGTGTTCTGCGGAACACCCATCTAGTTTTATAGTTTAACTAGTTTTATTAACTTTTACCTCGTTAAAACAATATGGCCTTCATTTTCCATCCGATCTTTAGCCATGTTCTGGTTGAATCATTTTTGACAGAGTTATGGTCCTTTTTACATAAGCTTTATCTTTAGCCAGTAGATCGTCCACAGGAGGCTTAGGGCAGGCCCCTTGTTGGATCAGTTTTACATAAAGTTATAAATAAAACACAACAAAACTAGGTCAATTTTAATTACACAGACCTACCTGTTTCCTTCAGTTTACTTTTAAGGTTTACATTCAGGTATTTAGATTGTCTATTTTTGAATTCACAGGCGTATGATGGAGTCACAAGTCACAGACGTTGGATGGAGTCACAAGTCACAGACGTAGGATGGAGTCACAAGTCACAGACGTAGAATGGAGTCACAAGTCACAGACGTAGAATGGAGTCACAAGTCACAGACGTAGGATGGAGTCACAAGTCACAGAGTCAACAGACGTAGGATGGAGTCACAAGTCACAGGCGTAGGATGGAGTCACAAGTCACAGACGTAGGATGGAGTCACAAGTCACATGCGTAGGATGGAGTCACAAGTCAACAGACGTAGGATGGAGTCACAAGTCACAGGCGTAGGATGGAGTCACAAGTCACAGGCGTAGGATGGAGTCACAAGTCACAGACGTAGGATGGAGTCACAAGTCACAGACGTAGGATGGAGTCACAAGTCACAGACGTAGGGAAGTTGGGGCTAGTAGGGCTATAAAATAATTATGTTGTCCGTAACATTTCTTTAATTTGGAGCTTAGGGTAAATTTTAATTACATAGACCTACATGTTTCCTTTAGTGTACTTTCAATGTTTACATTCAGGTAATTAGCTTGTCTATTTTTGAATTCACAGACGTAGGATGGATGGAGTTTCAAGTCAAAGAAATTGAATGAAGTTTTATGTCAGTCATCGGATGGACCTTATGTCACAGTTGTTGGAGCCAAGGATGGAGTCAGAAATCACAGACGTTGGTTGGAGCCTGTCATCTCAACACTGCAAAAATGGTAAGGACACTATTGATTTATTATGCTCCACTTTCACAAAGTAAAGTGGGGTATATATTGTAATCACCTTGTCAGTAACATAGCGTCGTGTCCCATAACTATAGTTTGTTCCATCGCCGCGCGTCCCGTAACACATTTGTTTGCCCCGTTGCGTCACATCCCGTTGCGTTACATCCCGTTGCGTCACATCCCGTAACACTTTTTTTACGTTGCGTCGCTTCCCGGGACCCGTTTTTGTAAGCCGCTTTGCGTAACACATTTTTATTATACCCCACTTTTCTTAAAGGGAAGTGGGGTCTAGAGGGGCTATAAAGGAATCACGTTGTCCGTAACATCGCGTCGCATCCCGTAACACATTTTTGTTTCGTCGTGCTTCGTAACACATTTTTGCTACGTCGCGTTACAGTCGTTGGATGGAGTCAGAAGCCACAGACATCACGTGATGTCAGAAGTCGGACGTTGGATGGAGCCTGTCATCCCACTACTACAAAAATGGTAAGGACAAGATTGATTCATTTTTTATTAACCATTTGTTTTCTTTTTTTACATGAAGTCAAAGACGTTGGATGGAATCAGAAGTCACAGACGTTGGTTGGAGCCTGTCATCTCAACACTGCAAAAATGGTAAGGAAACTATTGATTTATTATGCTCCACTTTCACAAAGTGAAGTGGGGAATATATTGTAATCACCTTGTCTGTAACATAGCGTCGTGTCCCATAACAAATGTTTGTTCCATCGCCACGCGTCTGGTAACACATGTGTTTGCCCCGTTGCGTCACATCCCGTTGCGTTACATCCCGTTGCGTCACATCCCGTAACAGTTTTTTTCCGTTGCGTCGCTTCCCGGGACCCGTTTTTGTAAGTCGCTTTGCGTAACACATTTTTTTATACCCCACTTTTCTTAAAGGGAAGTGGGGTCTAGTGGGGCTATAAAGGAATCACGTTGTCCGTAACATCGCGTCGCATCCCGTAACACATTTTTGCCTCGTCGTGCCTCGTAACACATTTTTGCCACGTCGCGTTACAGTCGTTGGATGGAGTCAGAAGCCACAAACATTGCGTGATGTCAGACGTCGGACGTTGGATGGAGCCTGTCATCCCACTACTGCAAAAATGGTCAGGACACGATTGATTTATTTTTTATCAACCATTTGTTTTCTTTTTTACATGAAGTCAAAGACGTTGGATTTAGTCAGAAGTCAAAGCAGACATCTGTCCATTGCCAGCCTGTCTTCCAGATTCTACATCTGTCAATTGAAATACCTATTCGTCCGTCTTCCAGAATCTACATCTCCAGCCCGTCTTCCGGATTTGTCATCTCTGGGAGCTCCATTTGTAAGTGCGAAAGTGTCAATTCTTACGGATGGCGGAACGTATACATTACCGGTTATACCAAGGAAAATGTGGGTGGTCAGCTTCCACCACTGAAAAATCGACTATCATATATAGCCTAATATGTGCGGAACATTAAGTAAAACTCCATTCAACCAACCAGATTCTACATATGTCCATTGAAACACATATTCTCCCGTCTTCAAGATTCTACATCCATCTTCACTGTAATACATATCCAGTCCGTCTGCTGTGAGAATGTGTCAATTCTTACAATGGAGGGAGGTATACAATAATCCTGGTTCTACCCCGTAACACATTTTTGCCACGTCGCGTTACAGTCGTTGGATGGAGTCAGAAGCCACAGACATTGCGTGATGTCAGAAGTCGGACGTTGAATGGAGCCTGTCATCCCACTACTACAAAAATGGTAAGGACAAGATTGATTCATTTTTTATTAACCATTTGTTTTCTTTTTTTACATGAAGTCAAAGACGTTGGATGGAATCAGAAGTCACAGACGTTGGTTGGAGCCTGTCATCTCAACACTGCAAAAATGGTAAGGACAGTATTGATTTATTATGCTCCACTTTCACAAAGTGAAGTGGGGTATATATTGTAATCACCTTGTCTGTAAGATAGCGTCGTGTTCCATAACAAATGTTAGTTCCGTCGCCGCGCGTCTCGTAACACATTTGTTGTCCCGTTGCGTCACATCCCCGTTGCGTTACATCCCGTTGCGTCACATCCCGTAACACTTTTTTCCGCTGCGTCGTATCCCGGGAATCGCTTTGCGTAACACGTTTTTATTATACCCCACTTTTCTGAAAGGGAAGTGGGGTCTAGTGGGGCTATAAAGGAATCACGTTGTCCGTAACATCGCGTCGCATTCCGTAAGACATTTTTGTTTCGTCGTACCCCGTAACACATTTTGCCACGTCGCGTTACAGTCGTTGGATGGAGTCAGAAGCCGCAGACATTGCGTGATGTCAGAAGTCGGATGTTGGATGGAGCCTGTCATCCCTCTACTGCAAAAATGGTCAGGACACGATTGATTCTTTTTTTATTAACCATTTGTTTTCTTTTTTACATGAAGTCAAAGACGTTGGATGGAGTCAGAAGTCAAAGCAGACATCTGTCCATTGCCAGCCTGTCTTCCAGATTCTACATCTGTCCATTGTAATACATATTTGCATGTATTACAGATTTTATTTACGTCTTCACCAGCCTGACCTTTAGTCGGACGTTGGATGGAGCCTGTCATCCCACTACTACAAAAATGGTAAGGACAAGATTGATTCATTTTTTATTAACTATTTGTTTTCTTTTTTTTACATGAAGTCAAAGACGTTGGATGGAGTCAGAAGTCACAGACGTTGGTTGGAGCCTGTCATCTCAACACTGCAAAAATGGTAAGGACAATATTGATTTATTATGCTCCACTTTCACAAAGTGAAGTGGGGTATATATTGTAATCACCTTGTCTGTAACATAGCCTCGTGTTCCATAACAAATGTTTGTTCCGTCGCCGCGCGTCTCGTAACACATGTGTTGTCCCGTTGCGTCACATCCCGTTGCTTTACATCCCGTTGCGTCACATCCCGTAACAGTTTTGTTTCCGTTGCGTCGTATCCCGGGAAGTCGCTTTGCGTAACACGTTTTTATTATACCCCACTTTTCTGAAAGGGAAGTGGGGTCTAGTGGGGCTATAAAGGAATCACGTTGTCCGTAACATCGCGTCGCATCCCGTAACACATTTTTGTTTCGTCGTGCCTCGTAACACATTTTTGCCACGTCGCGTTACAGTCGTTGGATGGAGTCAGAAGCTACAAACATTGCGTGATGTCAGAAGTCGGACGTTGGATGGAGCCTGTCATCCCACTACTGCAAAAATGGTCAGGACACGATTGATTCATTTCTTATTAACCATTTGTTTTCAACAGACATCTGTCCATTGTCAGCCTGTCTTCCAGATTCTACATCCGTCCATTGTAATACATAGTTGCATGTATTACAGATTTTACTTACGTCTTCACCAGCCTGACCTTTAGTCGGACGTTGGATGGAGCCTGTCATCCCACTACTACAAAAATGGTAAGGACAAGATTGATTCATTTTTTATTAACCATTTGTTTTCTTTTGTTACATGAAGTCAAAGACGTTGGATGGAGTCAGAAGTCACAGACGTTGGTTGGAGCCTGTCATCTCAACACTGCAAAAATGGTAAGGACAATATTGATTTATTATGCTCCACTTTCACAAAGTGAAGTGGGGTATATATTGTAATCACCTTGTCTGTAACATAGCCTCGTGTTCCATAACAAATGTTTGTTCCGTCGCCGCGCGTCTCGTAACACATTTGTTGTCCCGTTGCGTCACATCCCGTTGCGTTACATCCCGTTGCGTCACATCCCGTAACAGTTTTTTTCCGTTGCGTCGTATCCCGGGAAGTCGCTTTGCGTAACACGTTTTTATTATACCCCACTTTTCTGAAAGGGAAGTGGGGTCTAGTGGGGCTATAAAGGAATCACGTTGTCCGTAACATCGCGTCGCATCCCGTAACACATTTTTGTTTCGTCGTGCCTCGTAACACATTTTTGCCACGTCGCGTTACAGTCGTTGGATGGAGTCAGAAGCTACAAACATTGCGTGATGTCAGAAGTCGGACGTTGGATGGAGCCTGTCATCCCACTACTGCAAAAATGGTCAGGACACGATTGATTCATTTTTTATTAACCATTTGTTTTCAACAGACATCTGTCCATTGTCAGCCTGTCTTCCAGATTCTACATCCGTCCATTGTAATACATAGTTGCATGTATTACAGATTTTACTTACGTCTTCACCAGCCTGACCTTTAGTCGGACGTTGGATGGAGCCTGTCATCCCACTACTACAAAAATGGTAAGGACAAGATTGATTCATTTTTTATTAACCATTTGTTTTCTTTTGTTACATGAAGTCAAAGACGTTGGATGGAGTCAGAAGTCACAGACGTTGGTTGGAGCCTGTCATCTCAACACTGCAAAAATGGTAAGGACAATATTGATTTATTATGCTCCACTTTCACAAAGTGAAGTGGGGTATATATTGTAATCACCTTGTCTGTAACATAGCCTCGTGTTCCATAACAAATGTTTGTTCCGTCGCCGCGCGTCTCGTAACACATTTGTTGTCCCGTTGCGTCACATCCCGTTGCGTTACATCCCGTTGCGTCACATCCCGTAACAGTTTTTTTCCGTTGCGTCGTATCCCGGGAAGTCGCTTTGCGTAACACGTTTTTATTATACCCCACTTTTCTGAAAGGGAAGTGGGGTCTAGTGGGGCTATAAAGGAATCACGTTGTCCGTAACATCGCGTCGCATCCCGTAACACATTTTTGTTTCGTCGTGCCTCGTAACACATTTTTGCCACGTCGCGTTACAGTCGTTGGATGGAGTCAGAAGCTACAAACATTGCGTGATGTCAGAAGTCGGACGTTGGATGGAGCCTGTCATCCCACTACTGCAAAAATGGTCAGGACACGATTGATTCATTTTTTATTAACCATTTGTTTTCAACAGACATCTGTCCATTGTCAGCTTGTCTTCCAGATTCTACATCCGTCCATTGTAATACATAGTTGCATGTATTACAGATTTTACTTACGTCTTCACCAGCCTGACCTTTAGTCGGACTTTGGATGGAGCCTGTCATTCCACTACTACAAAAATGGTAAGGACAAGATTGATTCATTTTGTATTGACCATTTGTTTTCTTTTTTTACATGAAGTCAAAGACGTTGGATGGAGTCAGAAGTCACAGACGTTGGTTGGAGCCTGTCATCTCAACACTGCAAAAATGGTAAGGACAATATTGATTTATTATGCTCCACTTTAACAAAGTGAAGTGGGGTATATATTGTAATCACCTTGTCTGTAACATAGCCTCGTGTTCCATAACAAATGTTTGTTCCGTCGCCGCGCGTCTCGTAACACATTTGTTGTCCCGTTGCGTCACATCCCGTTGCGTTACATCCCGTTGCGTCACATCCCGTAACATTTTGTTTCCGTTGCGTCGTATCCCGGGAAGTCGCTTTGCGTAACACGTTTTTATTATACCCCACTTTTCTGAAAGGGAAGTGGGGTCTAGTGGGGCTATAAAGGAATCACGTTGTCCGTAACATCGCGTCGCATCCCGTAACACATTTTTGTTTCGTCGTGCCTCGTAACACATTTTTGCCACGTCGCGTTACAGTCGTTGGATGGAGTCAGAAGCTACAAACATTGCGTGATGTCAGAAGTCGGACGTTGGATGGAGCCTGTCATCCCACTACTGCAAAAATGGTCAGGACACGATTGATTCATTTTTTATTAACCATTTGTTTTTAACAGACATCTGTCCATTGTCAGCCTGTCTTCCAGATTCTACATCCGTCCATTGTAATACATAGTTGCATGTATTACAGATTTTACTTACGTCTTCACCAGCCTGACCTTTAGTCGGACTTTGGGTGGAGCCTGTCATTCCACTTCTACAAAAATGGTAAGGACAAGATTGATTCATTTTGTATTGACCATTTGTTTTCTTTTTTTACATGAAGTCAAAGACGTTGGATGGAGTCAGAAGTCACAGACGTTGGTTTGAGCCTGTCATCTCAACACTGCAAAAATGGTAAGGACAATATTGATTTATTATGCTCCACTTTCACAAAGTGAAGTGGGGTATATAATGTTATCACCTTGTCTGTAACATAGCCTCGTGTTCCATAACAAATGTTTGTTCCGTCGCCGCGCGTCTCGTAACACATTTGTTGTCCCGTTGCGTCACATCCCGTTGCGTTACATCCCGTTGCGTCACATCCCGTAACAGTTTTGTTTCCGTTGCGTCGTATCCCGGGAAGTCGCTTTGCGTAACACGTTTTTATTATACCCCTCTTTTCTGAAAGGGAAGTGGGGTCTAGTGGGGCTATAAAGGAATCACGTTGTCCGTAACATCGCGTCGCATCCCGTAACACATTTTTGTTTCGTCGTGCCTCGTAACACATTTTTGCCACGTCGCGTTACAGCCGTTGGATGGAGTCAGAAGCTACAAACATTGCGTGATGTCAGAAGTCGGACGTTGGATGGAGCCTGTCATCCCACTACTGGAAAATGGTCAGGACACGATTGATTCATTTTTTATTAACCATTTGTTTTCAACAGACATCTGTCCATTGTCAGCCTGTCTTCCAGATTCTACATCCGTCCATTGTAATACATAGTTGCATGTATTACAGATTTTACTTACGTCTTCACCAGCCTGACCTTTAGTCGGACGTTGGATGGAGCCTGTCATCCCACTACTACAAAAATGGTAAGGACAAGATTGATTCATTTGTTATTGACCATTTGTTTTCTTTTTTTACATGAAGTCAAAGACGTTGGATGGAGTCAGAAGTCACAGACGTTGGTTGGAGCCTGTCATCTCAACACTGCAAAAATGGTAAGGACAATCTTGATTTATTATGCTCCACTTTCACAAAGTGAAGTGGGGTATATATTGTAATCACCTTGTCTGTAACATAGCCTCGTGTTCCATAACAAATGTTTGTTCCGTCGCCGCGCGTCTCGTAACACATTTGTTGTCCCGTTGCGTCACATCCCGTTGCGTTACATCCCGTTGCGTCACATCCCGTAACAGTTTTGTTTCCGTTGCGTCGTATCCCGGGAAGTCGCTTTGCGTAACACGTTTTTATTATACCCCACTTTTCTGAAAGGGAAGTGGGGTCTAGTGGGGCTATAAAGGAATCACGTTGTCCGTAACATGGCGTCGCATCCCGTAACACATTTTTGTTTCGTCGTGCCTCGTAACACATTTTTGCCACGTCGCGTTACAGTCGTTGGATGGAGTCAGAAGCTACAAACATTGCGTGATGTCAGAAGTCGGACGTTGGATGGAGCCTGTCATCCCACTACTGCAAAAATGGTCAGGACACGATTGATTCATTTTTTATTAACCATTTGTTTTCAACAGACATCTGTCCATTGTCAGCCTGTCTTCCAGATTCTACATCCGTCCATTGTAATACATAGTTGCATGTATTACAGATTTTACTTACGTCTTCACCAGCCTGACCTTTAGTCGGACGTTGGATGGAGCCTGTCATCCCACTACTACAAAAATGGTAAGGACAAGATTGATTCATTTTTTATTAACCATTTGTTTTCTTTTTTTACATGAAGTCAAAGACGTTGGATGGAGTCAGAAGTCACAGACGTTGGTTGGAGCCTGTCATCTCAACACTGCAAAAATGGTAAGGACAATCTTGATTTATTATGCTCCACTTTCACAAAGTGAAGTGGGGTATATATTGTAATCACCTTGTCTGTAACATAGCCTCGTGTTCCATAACAAATGTTTGTTCCGTCGCCGCGCGTCTCGTAACACATTTGTTGTCCCGTTGCGTCACATCCCGTTGCGTTACATCCCGTTGCGTCACATCCCGTAACAGTTTTTTTCCGTTGCGTCGTATCCCGGGAAGTCGCTTTGCGTAACACGTTTTTATTATACCCCACTTTTCTGAAAGGGAAGTGGGGTCTAGTGGGGCTATAAAGGAATCACGTTGTCCGTAACATCGCGTCGCATCGCGTACACATTTTTGTTTCGTTGCGCCCCGTAACACATTTTTGCCACATCGCGTTACAGTCGTTGGATGGAGTCAGAAGTCACAGACATTGCATGCTGTCAGAAGTCGGACGTTGGATGGAGCCTGTCATCCCACTACTGCAAAAATGGTCAGGACACGATTGATTCATTTTTTATTAACCATTTGTTTTCAACAGACATCTGTCCATTGTCAGCCTGTCTTCCAGATTCTACATCCGTCCATTGTAATACATAGTTGCATGTATTACAGATTTTACTTACGTCTTCACCAGCCTGACCTTTAGTCGGACGTTGGATGGAGCCTGTCACCCCACTACTACAAAAATGGTAAGGACAAGATTGATTCATCTTTATTAACCATTTGTTTTCTTTTTTTACATGAAGTCAAAGACGTTGGATGGAGTCAGAAGTCACAGACGTTGGTTGGAGCCTGTCATCTCAACACTGCAAAAAAGGTAAGGACAATACTGATTTATTATGCTCCACTTTCACAAAGTGAAGTGGGGTATATATTGTAATCACCTTGTCTGTAACATAGCCTCGTGTTCCATAACAAATGTTTGTTCCGTCGCCGCGCGTCTCGTAACACATTTGTTGTCCCGTTGCGTCACATCCCGTTGCGTTACATCCCGTTGCGTCACATCCCGTAACACTTTTTTCCGTTGCGTCGCTTCCCGGGACCCGTTTTTGTAAGTCGCTTTGCGTAACACATTTTTATTATACCCCTCTTTTCTTAAAGCGAAGTGGGGTCTAGTGGGGCTATAAAGGAATCACGTTGTCCGTAACATCGCGTCGCATCCCGTAACACATTTTTGTTTCGTTGTGCCTCGTAACACATTTTTGGCACGTCGCGTTACAGTCGTTGGATGGAGTCAGAAGTCACAGACATTGCATGCTGTCAGAAGTCGGACGTTGGATGGAGCCTGTCATCCCACTACTGCAAAAATGGTCAGGACACGATTGATTCATTTTTTATTAACCATTTGTTTTCAATCGACATCTGTCCATTGTCAGCCTGTCTTCCAGATTCTACATCCGTCCATTGTAATACATAGTTGCATGTATTACAGATTTTACTTACGTCTTCACCAGCCTGACCTTTAGTCGGACGTTGGATGGAGCCTGTCATCCCACTACTACAAAAATGGTAAGGACAAGATTGATTCATCTTTATTAACCATTTGTTTTCTTTTTTTACATGAAGTCAAAGACGTGGGATGGAGTCAGAAGTCACAGACGTTGGTTGGAGCCTGTCATCTCAACACTGCAAAAATGGTAAGGACGAGATTAATTTATTATGCTCCACTTTCACAAAGTGAAGTGGGGTCTAGTGGGGCTATAAAGGAATCACGTTGTCCGTAACATCGCGTCGCATCCCGTAACACATTTTTGTTTCGTTGTGCCTCGTAACACATCTTTGCCACGTCGCGTTACAGTCGTTGGATGGAGTCAGAAGCCACAAACATTGCGTGATGTCAGAGGTCGGACGTTGGGTGGAGCCTGTCATCCCACTACTGCAAAAATGGTCAGGACACGAGTGATTCATTTTTTATCAACCATTTGTTTTCTTTTTTACATGAAGTCAAAGACGTTGGATGGAGTCAGAAGTCACAGCAGACATCTGTCCATTGCCAGCCTGTCTTCCAGATTCTACATCCGTCCATTGTAATACATATTTGCATGTATTACAGATTTTACTTACGTCTTCACCAGCCTGACCTTTCCAGATTCTAAACCTGTCTTCATTGTAATACGTATTTCCATGTCTTTCAGATTCTACGTACGTTTTCAACAGCATGTCTTCCAGATTCTACATCTGTCAATTGAAATACCTATTCGTCCGTCTTCCGGAATCTACATCTCGCGCCCGTCTTCCGGATTTGTCATCTCTGGGAGCTCCATTTGTAAGTGCGAAAGTGTCAATTCTTACGGATGGCGGAACGTATACATTACCGGTTATATCAAGGAAAATGTGGGTGGTCTGCTTCCACCACTGAAAAATCGACTATCATATATAGCCTAATATGTGCTGAACATTAAGTAAAACTCCATTCAACCAACCATATTCTACATAATATGTCCATTGAAATACATATTCTCCCGTCTTCCAGATTCTACATCCATCTTCACTGTAATACATATCCAGTCCGTCTTCTGTGAGAATGTGTCAATTCTTACAATGGAGGGAGGTATACAGTAATAATGGTTCTACCCAGGAAAATGAAGTATACCGTAATACTGGTTCTACCCAGGAAAATGTAGGTTGTTTGCATCCACCGCTAAAAACTGACTGTTATATATAGCCTAAAATGTGCTGAAAATGACGTAACCAGCCTGTCTTCCAGATTCTACATCCGTCTTTGCTGTAATAAATCTGGATCCAACTCGTCTTCCAGATTATACATCCATCTTCGCTGTAATACATCTCCAACCCGTCTTGCAGATTCTACATCCAGCTAAGCAGAGCTCTAGATAAGCTGCGTATCTGCATAATTTATGCTTACGCAAATAAATGAACTAGACGCAAAAGATTTTGTTCTATAAGAAAAACAAAAACATTTCAGTGCGTAACGAAACATAAATATACAGTGTTTAAAATCGTGCCGATCTACATCTTCCGAATTCATGGTTAGTTCCATTTTTGACAATTTACTTGAAACTGTACAGTCAACAATTATTCTGAGTAACTGAAGAAAAAGGAAGCATATATTAACAAATTAAGTCAAATAGCAAAATCCGTATCTAGAGCTCTTGCTAAGGGTGTCCGGGTAGCGCACTCTTTCCATCAATGCAACCCGGGTTAGTTGCCCTGTCTCGGCGTTGTTATTGAGAGTCCCCGCTCGTCGGACACGTGGGTTTTCCCCGGGTACTCCGGTTTCCTCCCACAGCATGACAGCGCGCTGTCATGTCATCCGAGCTGTCCTCAAGAAGCCGGAAGGTTGGTAAATGGTTGTAATATAAAACGTAATTATGCTTTATATAACAACAAGTCCTAGTCACACCTCCTCGTGGTACCAACTGGAAACTATGGATTCTCTGATCAGAAAATCTATAGGCTAAGGTGACGGGTCGCAATTCAAATATACACACTAATTATATTCCATTTTTTCAAATATATATATACTGAAGCGCAAAAGAAACGCAACTCGAGAATTTCCGCTATATATATATATACTGCACACTTAATTCGACATAATATTCCAAAGAAATCCCAATATGTTTTGTAAGAACATGTAAAAACATATTGCAGTTAATTAGAGAAAGGACACAACTGTGATGTTGTAGACGTTTTAATCACGGTACACGTTGTAACAAGAAATTCATAAATGTTGAAGTTCCTCTTTGAAAAACTGAGTCAGTTCAGTACTGAGTTTGCAAAACTTTGCATCCTAAGTTTGCTCTTATGGTTGAGCCAAACGCGTACTATGTCAATAATGAAACTTTAAAAGGAATACTATTTGCTATATTATGTGTTGTTTTAGTTTTTTATTCGATTAACATCAGCTTATTGGACATACACTATTTAGCGGAAATTCCCGAGTTGCGTTTCTTTTGCGTTTCAGTATATGTGTTAAAAAAATGCACCTTAATATGTTATCCTGTTAACTGAATTTAAAAACTCTCACAACTATATTTTAATTTTGCTCAAATGGTTTATTTTTTTAGAAATGTATAGTACGTTCACAGGAAGTTGCATCTGTTGATTACTACCGTCTATTATTATAATTGTCATAGACGAATTATAATAATATACTCAGTTGCAAAAGAAAGTGGACACTGAATTTTGTTTAGATTTAATTGTATAAATTTCTTTTAGAATTAAATTGCCAAGTCCAAAATAGATATGCCATGTTTGGTACCAAAGTATTTATCATTCCATTGCCAATATCATGTTGTCATTTGTTTTTCAATAAGGGAATGTCGTTTGATAAAGAGGATATGGTGTAAAGTAACATTTTCAAAGTGTCCAGTTTCTTTGCAACTGAGTATAGAAGGTAGTAACCAAAGGATGCAATTACAATAACATCGCTTTACCACATAATATATATTTGGTGGGATTTGGAAATAGATTTGGGTGTTTCATGACACCAACAAAATACAGTTGGGCAGGGTTATGTATGGCGAAAGCTCATTTTATCTGCAACAGTTTCTTTCCCATCCGCATTACAGGTTTACCACCACCAGTTATATGTAAACCTCCGAGGTGTAGTTCGAATGTAGTTCCTATAATAAAAAGTAATCCCTCCTTTTTTGATGGAAATGGGCATTATAAGTAGGGGAAAACTGCCCATTTCTATTCGATTTTGTGGTTATATGTATAAGAAGCGTATTAATAGGTTTAACTGGATCACTGATGAACATTTTCGAAATTTCGACTCTATGCTAACACTATGTGAGCAATGAAAACAGTCGATCAATAAAAACAGCTGTACCCTTGACCTGTTTAGTAAACAAACAAGAACTTTCTTACATGTCTTGTGACCCCACGTTTTCTGGTGATTTTTCAAGTGGAAAAATAGTTTTCTATACTATAAGCTCAATGAATATATGTTTGTTTGCTATTGTCACATTTTACAAACTATTCTGTATTCTATAGATATGACTTGTTGAAGTGTTAAATAAAGCAATCACAATTAAAGTTACATTTTCGAATATTTTAGTTATGATCACATGTAAAACGCTCAATTTAATCATCTAATCAAGATTCTGGGTAAGTGAAAGAAGACAATGTGACACACACTATACATGTATCTATAATGTATCTGCATGGGCGGATCTAAAATGTTCCATTTGTTGGAGGATATGAATTGATAAGTGTTAAAATAGGTATAGCAATGCACTAATGAAGATTGTGGGCAATTGTAACGAAAAACAACTCAACTATACATCAACTATACATGCATCTGTGCCCTGTATATGTATCTACAGGGGGCGTATATTAAGGATTTGCAATTTCCTTGTGGCGGGGCCTGGGGGTATTTTGAGGAAATGGGATGCGGGTCCTTTATCTTTACACGTCCCGTAACAATGACATGTTATGTTATATTACATCTAAGTAATTGGTCATTTCATCGTATCGACTTTGGTGTCGATGTTAAGGGGCGTTTTCTTCGTAATCCTCTTTGCGGTGTTGTGTCAAGCTGACGTTTTTTTGAAGAGGCTTTGACTGGTGCAAAACATGGCAATTCTTCAAAACTCTCAAAATGACTTTCCTGCCCAAAGTTATACTCTATCTCATTTGAAGAGTTTTTGAAAAGGCAGTTACTTTTCAAGAAATTGGGAGTTACTGCGTCATGTATCCCAACAGTTTCAAGATACACTATTTGTAAGTGTACAAGTTCACCAAGTCGCTCGATTGCAGATTCAGGCGGTAGCCATTTTCTTGGGTCATTGGTTCGAAAACCACCTTTTGCAGATTTCACTTCTGTCTTTCCAATTGTCAGTGCTCTGATATCTTGATACGACATTATGGAGCTCTGGTATTTTTTGGGACAGTATATAGTTTTGAAAAGCTGTGTAAAGTATTTCTGGTTTAGTAGAACTTTTGCTCCGTCAAATATAAAGAGGTTTTCCCTGAAGGTTTGATCCACTCGTGAAAAATGTCAAATTGCTGAAGTGAGAGAGGCTTAATATGTGTGGATTTGTAACACGAATCACAAAGACTTGCTTCCCCAAATTCACCATCATTTTCATCACGTTCCTCTTCTGCCTTCCATTTGTATAATATGCCATCTAAATTATTTGTCTCAATTTCATCACGCAGATGAAACCTGGCTGGGTATTGCCCATTTAAAAACGGTTTTAGGCTCTCTTCAAGTAGAATGTACGCATATTCAATGTGTACATTATGTTTTCGCACAACATAATAATATGCTCTTTTGAATAAATCTGTAACATCATATTCTAAATTTGGTGTCGTTACCGCAATCACTATTTGAATGGTATTCTGTATTTTTGAGTTTATGGTATCAAATGAAATCACCGACAGCACCGTTTCATTACAATACTGTTGCAAAAGGGAAAGAAGTTCTTCATCCAAAATGTATGGAATGTGTTTTTTGGCTGCATTTATTTCTACCCTGTTAATTGCCTCAGCAGATGATATTCTTTTGGACCTCTCCTTCACCTCACTGCAGGCTATCGTCAACCACTTTTCACTACATTCTTTAAAAGACAATATGGCTTGAAATTTTGAAAATTTTAATGCAATAATTTCTTCAAAATCATAAGACAGATAGTCATCGGACTTGGAAAAATGATTCTCAAACCAGCATATCTTTTTCCATTCATCATTTGTAAAGTGTGGTTTGTGTTCAACAACTAAGGTCTTTATGTTTGCTTCATCAAATACCAATTTTTGGATATGAAATTCAATAATATAAAACTGTGTTTTAGCTAAGAGCTTGTACAGTTCAAAAGATGAAGAAACATCTTCAGTTTCACGTTCAGTTAAAAGCTCACATTGCACTTTATTTACAATAAGTCTGCATGCTTCTAATGAGTCTGCATTATGAAAACAATATCTCAATACTGATCTAACTTGAATTGCTTGCACGCCATTTACTGTTTTAATTCCTCCCTTGTAACTTTGTAATGCACGCTTCACATTCGAAATCTTGGTCTGTGGATTTTTATTTTTAAGAAATGTAAAAAATACATCAAATGATATATATCTTTCCTCTGAGAATTCTCCCTCTCCTTTAAATATGTTAAATAGCGTAGAAAACTTCATAACCTAGCCGAACCTGAAATAAACATTAGTTATATATGTAAATAAATGTATACTATTTAGACTTAAAGGTATAAACGGCACAATTGCCGTATTTAAATTAAATTAGTTCAATTAATGAAATCACTTAAATTAGCACCTGTCTTTATTAATCCAGACTAAGGATTATGTTGACTTTGAACCTGCTTGCATGTATTTAAATAAAAAGGTAATAACATATGCAGTTTCACTTTTTGTTATATTTCCACGAGAAATATGTAAACTAAGGAAGATGAGGATGTAGATTAAAAAACATCAAGATTGGCATGTGTCCCTTTAAACTGCTTGTATATAATTAAATAAAAAGTAATATAATTGTCTTCCTTAAATATAAGTGATATGCAAAATGATATGTATTCAAACAAAAGTTGTTTTGAACGATTCAAACAATATAATCATTAATCTGTTATGTAGAAAACTTAACGGGAGTCCGCGAGTTTGTAAAAGTTCAATATTGCCGTGTATTCCTTTAATGGCATTCATTTAGTAAGAATAAAAAGACAAAAAATACCATATCAATGTACAACAAGTCTTTTACTTCTATCTTAAAAGCAAGACAATTGATTATTCCGATAGATTCTCTGCTAACAATAGTTATTGTGACTTATTCTTACTTATTCTTTTCTTGTGATCTTTTATAAAATTATAATTTTATGACAATTATATAAAAATGAATTCTGTAATGAATATACATAGTGGTTAACAAAAAATTGATTACAAGTAGAAATAAAAACAACACTTAGCCGTATGTGTATGTGTAGACTCATCATTATGTGAACACTAAATATGAACGAGAAACACAAATGTACGCTTTATAACATCTTGTAACTTGTTGTCAGAGATGTA
Source organism: Cyrtodaria siliqua (assembly GCA_037043455.1). Lineage (NCBI taxonomy): Eukaryota > Metazoa > Mollusca > Bivalvia > Adapedonta > Hiatellidae > Cyrtodaria > Cyrtodaria siliqua. Next base: position 26,493 of record JAWPHD010001716.1, on the reverse strand, counting down.
ACTATTTACCTCAGATCTCTTCATAATCAAGTCTCAGTATCATCTCATAACACACTAAACTCTGTGGATGCTTTATCAATCAGCAGTAATAAAACATGGCTGGGCAATGCTGTCCAAGCAATTTATCATGGTCATTAACAAGTGTTTATCTGGACAACCTGCTGGGGGAATAACAGTACTGGTAATGTTTATGATAGCAATGAATTTCTGTTTTTTTTGGTCTGATCTGTACCTTGTACGTAGGACTGGTCCCATTAGTAGTTTCCAATTTGTACTCAGGACAAGAATTATAAATATAACATTACACAGGGCAATAACTCTAATGATTTGAATAAGACAGAGTTATGGTTCTTGGACTCTTCACTTATTGCCATATATCATTGTGTGAAGTTTCATTGCAGTGCCATTACTAGTTTGTGAGGCTCCGGACCAGAATCATAACATTACAAATGGCAACAACTCTAATTTGAACAGGACGGTTATTCGACTCTTAGTGTCCTCATTTGAACATACATGCATTTCACAGAGGGCCATAAGTGTATGCTACATGCAATATACATTGTGGTTAAAGAGAATTTCTTTTTTAGTTTACCTCAACATAAGTCTATGTAAATTACATGACCATAAGCTTATGCAACATGCAAATTATAAGAACTCCATGTGTAAAAGTTTCAGAGAGGAAGTTTTATTTAAAGATTTTCCTATATAACTCTATGTAAAACTGTGACCCAAAGGCAGAGCAAAAAATTGTCCTAAGGGTCACCATTCGAACAAACATGGTATGATGCTAATATACGAGTTCTATGCCTTGTGGTTTTAGACAAGATTTTTTAAAGTTTTTCCCTATATAAGTCTGCAAAATATACTAAATCATTTTATATAAACTTTGGACCCTTGGTCGCAGCCCGTTTTGACCATGGGGACTTCATTTGAACGAACCTAGCAGTGAAGTGGTTGGCGATCATTAATAAAGACAAGAAAATCGGTAGAACCGAAGGATGCTCCCCGAAATGCATCCCCAAACTATCATATGGCCTTGTAGCATCCATCAGTATTCAATATGCAGTTCCATTAGTAGTTTTGACTTATGCTCCGGACAAGAATTACAGTATAACATTACAAAGGGCAATAACTCTAATTTGAATGAAGATTGGTTGTAGACCTCTGCACTTTCTCTCATTGCCCTTTATCAGTTTGTGAAGCATTAGTAGTTTTTGAGTTATGCTATGGACATGAATTTTAAATATAAAATTCCAAAGGACAATAACTCTTGTTTTGAATTAAGACAGTTATGTTTTTGTGCTCTACACTTTCTCACATTGCCCTTTATCACTGTGTGAAGTTTCATTAAAGTGTCACGAGTGGTTTTTGAGCGATCCTCTGGACAAGAATGGTAAGTACACAATTACAAAAGGCAATAACTCTTAATTTGAATGAAGAAAGAGTTATGGTTCTTGTGCTCTGCACTTTCTCTTACTGCCTTTTATCATTGTATGAAGTTTCGTTAGTGGTTTTTCAAGTTATGCTCCGGACAAGAACTATACTATTACAAAGGCAATAACTCTAATTTGAATGACGACAGAGTTACGGTTCTTGCCCCCTGCCCTTCCTCTCATTGCCCTCCATCATTTTGTGAAGTTTCATTGTAGTCCCATTAGCAGTTTTGAAGTTATGCTCCGGACAAAAATTATATTAGTATAAAATGACAAAGACCTATAGCTCTATTTGTGTGCTACCTCTCATTGTGTAAAGTTTCATTGCAGTCCCATAATTGGCAGGACCGAAAATTCCATTGCCATGACAGTTTGATGGAGGACGACTAGAAATTCAGATAAATTCTTTAACAATTTACCAGTTTGACCATTCAAATATGACTTGGGATGAGTAACTCAAAAACAAATGTTCCTGCCTGGAGAGGTTTTGAATTTATGCTCCGAAAAAAGTTTGCTACGTATAAAATTACAAACAGCAATAACTCTAATTGGAATGAAGACAAGAGTTATGGTTGCACTTCCTCTCATTTCCCTCATAAGAAGTTAAGTTACTGGGGTTAAGTGGATTAACCAGGAAAATAACGCAAAATATGACCTTGCACACTGCACTTCCTCTCATTGCCCTCTATCATTGTGTGAAGTTTCATTGTAGTCCCATCAGTAGTTTTGAAGTTATGCTCGGACAAAAATTGGACGGACACAAAGCAGGGACTATATGCTCCCCCAAAATTTCGGATAGCATAAAAAACTGTCAATATAAGTCCAGTGGTTTTTGACAACCAAAATAATGGCAATATATGTCCAGTGGTTCTTGACAACCTATCAACCCATTATGGTAATGTGGGCCATCTGGTATGTTGTGCTGACCTAATATTAACAAATTTGAAAACCACGGAACGATGAATCATCCATGTGTAGTTATGTCAAAATTAACCAAGCGGTTTCTGAGAAGTTGTTTAAAGAAAAAGTTAACGATGACGGACGAAGAGTGATCTCATAACTCACCTCTGAGCCCTTGGCTCAGGTAAGCTAAAAACATAAACCTGAAGGTTTAGTAGTAGTTTACTAATGCTAAAGAAGAATAGTAAAATATACGGCGTTCTTGACACTTCACTTTTTTACATTTTCCATATATATATCTCCGTTCACTTATTTACAAACTATGTGCTCCCTTTAGTCATTTCTCTTGACAGGAAGAGTTTTTGAGAGTTTGACTATTTTCAGTAAGGGATGCCATCTTTATTGTCTGATAAACCTATCAGTTTCTTATGTATGGTCCCCAATATATCAGAAGAAGTATAACATTTGAACAAAATTGGCCCAGCTGTTTCAGAGAAAGGGACGCTAATGCTGACGGACAACGCGCAATCACATATGGCCCGTCGGCCTTCGGTTAATAGAGCCAAAAAATAATCTCACTTGAGAGCCCATCTCCACAAATATATTGTTTCATAACTTTCATGAAGATCAGTTGAAAACTGTAGAAAGTTTAGTGCAAGACGAATAAGGGTAGTAATTCTGTGAAACATATCTGAATAGAACCCTGTAACAATATGTGCACCTTCACATATTTTTGATACTTCCTAGACAACATGTACATAGTCACTTCTTTGTTATTTTTCGGAGGTTACATGATGTTTCTATGAAAACTGCGCGACACCTGGTAGTGGGCAGATTATTAAAGGGACACACGGCAATCTTGAAGTGTTGAAAATAGTGTCTCGATTTATATATCCAGTATCATTTTGACGTTAAACCTGCTTGCATATAATTAAATAAAATTTTGAGTTTTCATGTTCTAATATATTATTGTCAATATAATCAGCAGCTAAAAATATGCAAAAACAATTTGCTTTAAACTATTGTTATAATTAATATTACCGAATGATTGGAACAAATGCAAGTTAAGTAGAAAAACTTACGAGATGCCGCGGGTTTTAACCAACTCAAGATTGCCGTGTGTCCCGTTAGGACAGGTAACCCATTTTAATAGTGCATATGTACTTCACAAAACACATATTTAAAATTAGGCAAGATATCAATGTGGTTAAAAAGCTTTTATTATCTTTTTTGATAACATGTGTTTGTAACATAAATTTCTGAAACAATGACAATATCCTTTAAACCAATGTACAATTTTAAGAAAATGAAGATGGACTAACAAAGACGATAAATGACTGTTATGAAAATGAAGAAAATTGCACATAAAAATGTTCGTAAGAAATATGCAACAAAATAAAACATGACCTTCACAATATTGAAGTGTGTCTCTTATCTTTAAGAAATGTTCATGTTTACTAAAATTTAGTCCCATCAAATTTCATACAGCCTCAGAATGGGTGAACAATTCTTTATCACTGCATATAAAGGCTGCAGTAACATCCAATCAAGAGCTGGTATCACATCTCCAGGAAGTGACCGTCGTACATGGTGCTGACACCAGCGGTCTAGATGAGCAGTTTCTCGATACTCAGCTGGACGTCCTGGATCTTCTGTTTCAGCTGTGATCCCTCACTCACAGTGACAGAACACGAAATCACCGGACGGCTCACTCCACAGGCACGGCCAAGGGCTGAAATATCAAGCAGTGCACTTAAAATACTTGTGAACAAAATATTGTGTTAGTATTTAGAATTTAAGATTTGGCCACAGAAACATTCTAAACAATCAAGGGGATGAATACTCCTGCTTTGAAAACTTCTGAAGTGATGAAGTTCATTATACAATATTAGAGTGGAAAATTCTAAGAAACAAACGGCCATAATTCCATGATAAATTAGGCAATCAACAATGTGTGATGTAGAGGGACATAAGGTCATCAGTTGTTATGTGTGTATGAAGCCTGGGGACACTGCATTAGAAACTGTTTGAGACATGATTAATAGTTCCAGGTGAAGTTCATTCTACAATATTAAAGTGGAAAATTCTAAGTCAAACAAAGGGCCATAATTCTGTGATAAATTAGGCAATCAACAATGTGATGTAAAGGGACATAAGGTCATCAGTTGTTATTTGTATATGAAATTTGGGAATAATACATTCAAAACTGTTTGAGAAATGCATGAAATAGAAAAGTTTTAAAGGGGTTGATGCACTATTTTTTTAAAAACAATTTATTTAAAAGGGCTCTGAAAAACTATATATGGTAAAAAGGCACTATGATGTCATCGTTCAAAGTTGGCATTCTCCATTTGTTTCTTTGCAAATTTTCAATAGGTCATATCTCCTTTATTTTTCATGGCATTTTGATAATTCTTCAGCTTTTTTCAATTTTTTTTTAAAAGCCCTTTAAAATAAACCTTGTTTGAAAATAGCGCATCAACCCCTTTAATTTGACAGGATGCGAAATTACGGAAAGCGTGATTCCTAAATAGCCCCCACTTCACTATATGAGTGGTGATATAATGAAGGTAACTAACACATGAATACAATATACCATTTCCTTGGATTGCACAATCCATAGAACAATATGCATCGAGTTTTGTTTTTATAGACAAACATTACAAACAGCAGGACACGGTGCAGGGCTTTTTTTCATGATTTTGGGAACATGCGATTTTTCATAAAATTGGGAATTTTAGCGCGATTTTTAATAAAATTCGGAAAAATATAAAGTAAAGCATTCCTTTAAGTATTATATCTTTAATACTGTTTTTTGTACACCAAGATAAACAGAAGCATTTATTTAAGCTTTTGAACCCCAATCACTGGATTGGCACACTTAAAAAAAATAAAATGTTTCCCTCTTTATTGGGAAAAAAAATATATGTTTTTGTATTGGGAATATGACCGAATTTCGGCTATAAAAAGTTAAAAAAAAAACCTTACACGATACTGCTATTTTAAAATGGACGAATGAGGCAGAATGATAATTGGTCACTCACTCCCATATAATGACAGACCAATAATTATAACTAAGTGAACCAATATACAAAGAATAAGAATTGCTACTCACCTTGCTTTGACCTGACAAAGACGTAAGGGATATTCTGGAAAAAGAATTAAAAAATTATTAATATAATATATATTTAGAAATATAATGACACGCACACTAAACTGGTCACAACGAAACAAAGTTTTAAATGTCAGAATTGTTGCGGTGTATAGAAATTCATTATTTAGTTAAAAGCAAAACTCTTCCCTTAAAGGTATTAAACAATTAAATTAGTTCTTAGGAAAATCAGTTATCATTTGCAGCCTGCTATGTAGGCCAAAGAGTGCAGCCATTTCCCATCCCCAGTCCTTGACCCCGAGTTCCAACTTCTGGACGTGACCAATAACAGCAGAAAATGGACTCACCTTATCTTCACACAACAGAGGTAGATGCAGTAAGATCTCCAGGGGTTCAGCATCAGCTGCCATTACAATAAACTCCGCTATTCCACGATTCAATGTCTTGGTTGCTGAAAAAAACAAGCCATTTTTTCCATCACACAATTTGATCAAACAAGCATAGATATAACAAACTTTTTACAAAACCTTGACATTGCAGGGATACAAAGTGGCACTGTCAGTTTTTCACCCATATTTTAATTCCTTAATAACCTTGTTAAAATCAAAGACTTTTGTCTGGGGACTTCACAATGCCGTTTATTAAACACTTTGCCTTTAAACTGATCTTTAATATTTTCTTAAAACTCATGTACTGGATTTTATTGAGACAGTGATAGTGCCATCCGTAAAAATGTGTTGACCTACCCAACCTTTTTTTTTTAAATTAGGATCGCGCCATAAATCGCACCAATATCGGGTATATATATTTTTAATTGCTTTTGTTTATTTTATTATTATTATTATTATTAATCAATCTAACCTAAAAATATAACATTAATAAGACACATTAAAACAGATTGTATGTACCGGTATTTATAATACAGAATGGACACTATGTTTTGTAAACGCTTTAACCACTGTCCGAGGACTGCGTAAAAAAAGGAAGGTCCTACCTACTTAAAACTTTTTGGGTTGGAGCATAGCAAACCAACAGCTTTTTAAGGACGGTCTAGTTTTACTTTATTCAAAACAATAGATTATCAAGGAGGACAAGTGCTTATTGATTTTAATTTTACTCTGACAGGAGTCACTTGGAATCAATGAATGGATTACCACAGTATATAACATTGGAAAATTATTCAATATTGATCAATATAAAATATAAAAACATGGTTGACTGATAAAATAGGCTCCCGTCCCTGTATAGCTGGACTGATAATAAGGGAAATTATATAAAAGCTCACAGGGTTGTAAAATTACTTCAAAACACACTTGCCCTGTAGGACTAGTAAGGTTTGGAAAAGGCACTCGCCCTTTTCTAATTGTGTACCCGCCCTTCAACAATGCGGACAAAAGTAAACTTTTTGCATCTGAGGTAAATAAATACCATTTGTTTTTTTATTTTTATAAAAACAACAAAAAAACAACAACACTGCCCAAGATGGTCGAATGGTACCGTTTTGATTTTATGGCACGCACAGTGCTCCAGGTAAGACGTGTATCTGCGTAATTACGCATATTTTTTCACCAAAACATGCATTAAAAATAAAATTAAATGCGTACAAAAACGCATTAAAAGTGTGTCGATAAATATAGAGAACCAAATTCCCACGTTCTCTTAAATAGTTTAGTAAAATTTAGTGCGCACTCAATAGATATGTATTGAAGTTTGAGGTACTGAATGACTGTCAAGTGCCTCCAGCAATTACTAGTAGATACTTGCAAGAAAGAAAAAAGTGGCCTTTTGACATCTGTTTGACAAAAAGTAATGCCATTTAAAAAAGACAGTAGCAATGATGAGTGTATATTTTTATTAAGGAGAAGAGGAAGTAATTATGTAATATTTTCTATGGTAATGACTAAAGAGTAAACATTTAAAATTTTACATTATAAATGCTTGGTCCAAAACTTGTTAAGCATATGCATTTGTAAATGTATATATGTTACCCTGTCGTAATGTAAAATTGTTTTCATTTGTACAACAGGCACTGTGCGGAAAGCTTTCAAATCTGGAGCACTGCAAGCAATAATGAACTTGGTCCAATATCAGATAAAATAATGTAAATATTACCTTCATTGGCCCCCTTTTTTAACTGCTTATAACTTGCAGCTTGTTGAACAAGTTCAAGTATAGTCTGAGATAATGCGGCATCGGCGAGTGGGTAGGCCTTCGGGTTTACTTCTTCTGTAGTCTGAAGAAAAAAAATTTGTTTGAATTATCCACAGGCTATTTCTCTCCATGTAAAGTATTTAATAAAATATTTCCTGCTGGGTTTATATTGTGATCAAATGACAATAACTGGTGGGCAGGACTTGAAGATCATTGATACTTAAAGGGCCGGTGACCGGCTGTTTCAATGTTTTTCAAATCGCAAACATCAGGTTTATATCTTCATGTATCATAGTTCTGTAACACAAAATGTGACAAAATATTGTCACATCTTACATGAAAACATGTTTTTTATCAATGTTTCTTTTTCCTATATTCAATACTGTGACATGATTTTATCGCCACACACCATTTCCCACTGTTAAAAAAATCCGAAATCGAAACTAGAAGTATATTTCATGTTCTTCTGTTGCTAAATGATGAAATATCTGATAAACATTAATAAAGCATCTTGTTTGTATCATGTGATATCATGTCAAACATCACTGTCTTAAAAATGCTTTTGAGTAAAACATGCCTTGGTCTGCCATCTTACTTTGGAAAATGCGGTTTTGGAAAAAATAGGATCATTTTAAAGGAAATGAATTTTAAGGATTTCTCAAGTATGGGACTGTGCGTTGCGAAAAACAGATATGTGTATTTATGATTAATAAATATAATGAACTAGTACACATTTTTAAAACATATAATTTCCAAAAAGAATAAAATTAAATTCTAACATCTGAGCAGACCATAACAGTAACACACAATTGAAATTGAATTTGAGCTTGGAATTCATTGGAATTGCACTGCTAATTGGATTATTTTATTATATTTAATACTGAATTTTAAGTACTTACGTCATAATGCAGAACATTACGTCAGCATTTCAATCGCAATGTCTCGATTGCATCAGATTGCCGAAAATAACAGAAACATAATTTTGGAATGTAAACCGGATATCCAGACAAATGACGAGTATTTAAATTGCACTTTGGTGACTTTTGACTTTGATATCTTGGGACTTGGATAGTGTACAAGGTGTATGTATTCAATATTTTTTATTAACGCTAAAATGTCCCGTTAAAGAGTCTTTCATAAATAATTGTAATAACAGAAGGTAATAATCAAAAGATGCAATTTCCTTTGCAATAACTGATCAGAATTAGGTATTTTAAACTATATTAAAAAATGCATGATGACATGTACTATGTCTTTGATCTTATTTCAATGCTCAAATTTAAAATTCAGAACACTTATGTTTGTTAAATATTTATGTTGGTCAATAGCTAAATTATGTTTGTGTTTATATGCCATACCGACTTTTATATCTTATCTTGTTGTATTGGGCTATTCCAGAAAATATCCGCACCCCCCCCCCCCCCCCCCCCCCTACAGAAGGGGGTTTAACCTCATTTACCCCCCGCTGGACAAAACATTCTAACACCCCCACACCCCCACCACCTCAAATATACAAAAACACCCCCACTGAACACACTATTCTCTGAAACCCCATGGATAACCTATAGAAGTTTTTTTCTGATTTAACCACCCCCCCCTGGACAACTCAGATATCAAAACAACCCCCTGGACGCTACCACCCCGGACAAACTTTCCTCTGACCACCCCCTGGACAACCTATAGAAGGGGTTTTCCCGGATTTAACCCCCGCTGGACAACTAAAATATCAAAACACCCCCCTGGACGCTACCACCTGGACAAACTTTCCTCTGACCACCCCCTGGACAACCTATAGAAGGGGTTTTCTTGTATTTAAACCCCACTGGACAACTAAAATACCAAAACAACCCCCTGGACGCGGATATGTGCATGCATGTATGTGTATATGTATGCCTGTTTGTACACATGACATGCCGTTAAACCACAACCAAGCTTATTATTACTTTTTTCAGTCAATAAAAGACGTTTCAGTTTGCAATCTTGATATTTTGTTTACACAAGTATTGGCTACCATCAGCAGTGAGGATTATGACATCATATATAAGCTTTAAACTGCCAATTAAACCTTCCAAGGGTATAGATGTTAGCCTTTTGATTCTACAATAGGAGTGAGGCATTCTCTTCTATATAATTTTTCAAAAACAGCTTTGACATAAATCATTAGCAAACTGAACCGACACATATAGTACAATTATAATTAGTTAGAGCGCTCTTACTTGTATATGTATTTATATCGATATTGTATATATTAATGCATTAATGTAACCACGATACATAAATGTGGAAACAAAATATAAACTGTGAAAATAAATTATTTAATATGTACATAACATGTCTTCGGTGTCGTAAATATCCTACTATACAGTAGTTACAATACATAGTTTGTCAAATGGTATTATAATGTCCCATTGTACGACTGCGACAAACTAAACATAAGATAGACACATGACGATAGATTTGACAGAGACAGAGTTTATTTCCATCGTGAAGTATTGAACTTTTAGATGGAGATAGAATGTAGTTTCAGAGCTTAGTTATGCGAGACATTGAAACAAACATGAATATAAGACCAATGTAAATTGGCCCTTGTATTATAAACCCATAAAATGGGTTGAGAACAAATCGAGCACAAAATTGCACTTGCACGCACAGACTTATTTAAGTCTGTGCGTGCAAGTGCAATTTTGTGCTCGATTTGTTCAACCCATTTTAAGTCTGTGCGTGCAAGTGCAATTTTGTGTTTGATTTGTTCAACCCATTTTATGGCATTTATATGAAATAAAACTTATCATAACTACATGTATGTACCATCTGTACGTATTTTAAGAATTATTAAACCGGCACTCCTGCGGGTTCGACAGCATGCCTAATAGTAATAAATTGGCTCCTATGCATTTTTTTTTATTATTATTCTGACGTTCTATGTAACTGCATATTGATGCTCGCCAATACGAAACATTTCAAAAGAGAATTAAACGTGTATTTTAACACACTAAGTCTACATATAGATACATTATTCGTGAAATTTTTATTTCAATTTGCCATGTGCGCTATAAATTTACCCCACCCACTACATTCAGTTACAATTTTACATGCAACCACTGAATACATTATCAAGCTTTAGTCCAAAAGAATATCAAAAATGATTTCAGATGTTTAAATACAAACCATTTTATTTAAATCTGTGGACTGATGCGACAAGGAAGTTGATCAGTTGTTTAATTGCTGGTCCTCTCGGCGTAATCGCTTCACGGAGGAAAAACACGTGTTATTTTACCGGAAATAAGACTATTTTGGTGCAACGCAGCAAATTCAAACTGGTTCCCAGTTGTCAATTCATTACAGGAAACCAGTCAAGTGTAGACTGTGTAAAATTACAAAGATCTAATTTGTTGTTGAATAAACTTTACTACTCCGGCCGAGGCAATTTCGAATTTACCGATTACGGAAATTGTCAAAGTGTTAAGGATTGTCTTGATTTCCGTAACAAGTTTACCTGGATACGTAAATTATAGAAAAACCTCAACATCTCGGATTATTAATGTGACGGGAAATAATAGAGGGGTTCAGCATACATTTATTTACCTCTCCAGAAGTAAATAAATGTTGCAGACGAATTTTCTCAGACTGAAAAAAAAAGAACAACAAGTGAGCTAGTTGATTATTCGACGCTTATAACATTACCCTGGTGGCCATTAAGATCATTTGCTTTAACTTCAGCTAAAACTATTCAAAGGTATCTAAATTTGAGCAATTTCGATGACCGTCCGCTAACATCGATGACAGTTCTTGGATTTCATGATGGTTGTCGAATGTGTAAAAAAATGTATACATTTAAATCACAGACCTAATAACAAATAGATTGGACACTGACTACGAAAATTATCTAAATTTCACGTGGCACAGTGCGAAAATTTCACAAATTATTTCCCAACTTTAAACACACATATAATATGTTCATGAAGAGTTATAGATCTACATGCCAAATACCATCACAAATTTAATTTTCTTTCCAATGATAGTATTTTTCTTTCTCTTACATTTAGAGCAAAAAACAAGGTTGATGGAAACTTTGACTATGTCAAAACCTTGATTTTTAAGAGAAAAGCGAAAAATGATGACATTTTTAACTTTAAACATCTTTTTATACAATTTCTTTCTTTCAAAATAAACATAAATTATTATAATACCATTTTGCTATTGTTTGAATGTATTCTCATCAAAATCAGTTAATAATTGAGAGAGGAGATAGAAGGTGCCAAGTGATATTTTGGTTACTTCATTAGTTATTTAGATAGGAAGTTTCCTATCTGTTTATTAGTATGTCTGTGTTCAAATGCAGAATGCAATTTAGACCTGAGGTTGATTGCCACACTCACTGTGTTGTGTGGGCTAATGTTATGTTGATAAATTGTTTTTATTGGTGGAATTTTGAAAAATTATTTCATTTAAACTGTTATAACATGGCTCCCTATGTATGATATTAAGGCCAATAGAAACCTTGGCCTAATCTTCAAAACCTTTACATAATTATATGGACTAAGAAATGTTTCTCTGCTTATACAAATCTTTAGTCAGACCCCACCTTGAGTATGCTACAGTGATGTGGGCCCCCTACCTAAAAAAAGACAGTATTGCCATTGAAAATGTCCAAAAAAGGGCTACCAGGATGGTGGGTTATTTCCCTTACCATACAAGACTTACTATGCTAGGGCTACCAACCCTTGAATATAGAAGAGAGTGGGCCGATGTGATCCAGTTTTATAAAAATTTAAACAATATCGATATAATTGACAAAAATAAACTTTTCACACAAGCCCCGTATATTGGTACCAGGGAAACTTTCAAAAAAAGGGCAAGAATTGATATAAGAAAGAAATCATTTGCCTACAGAGTGGTAGAATCTTGGAATAAACTGCCTAATACAGTAGTTGAGGCACCCACTGTAAATTCTTTCAAAAATAGGCTAAATAAACAATGGGCACAACATCCGTACAAGTTCAGACCATCAAACTAATGAAACAACAACAACAAAAACATAATAAAACAACACAAATAAGGAACCGGAAGTCTAAAATCAAACAACATACTAGACTGGGAAAACACAGTCTAAATGGGCCTAAGAAACCAATGGTTTAAGGACTATTGGTCAGCCATCTTTGAAAAAAAAATCCAAAATGGATGGGGTATGATTAATTGAAATTTTCACCCAAATGCATACTATAGGCATGAACATTGTCAATGATATAATAGATGACATTAATGCAACACTATTGATGTGAACATAATATCAGAAACAATATTTATTTGGCAGAAATAGTGCCCTTTATATTCGAAAAGTTTAGTACAATTTTACTCTTAAGATGTTTTGTTTTTTATGTTAAATAAATTTGTCCATAGAATTGTCAATTTATCTAAAAATGGCACACGAGACATCATTTCTAAATTAAATATGACATATCATCACATCATCCACATTTCAAAGTCAATCATTGTAAAAAAAACAAGCTATTCTTTCAATGGCATGTACTTTCAAAATAATCTCAATGCTATAGTATGGTGGCACTCAGACGGGTTATAATTGTCAAACTATTATATAAATGGCTACTATATTTTTGGATGTATTAAACATAACTGAGTAACTGTTGTGAATAGAAACATGGCACAACAAGAGTAATTATTATATTCGAATAAAAACAGCACAAACTAAATAATAACATACATGTATGAATACGATCAAATTACCTGTTCATACGAATGTTTCACCTGCATACAGCATGTTTCAATTTACAATTCACCTGCATGCTATATGTTATGTATTGACGACAATGACTTTTATGTACAAATGTATTCGTACTATATATGTATTCGTGTATAGTTTAGTTCGTACCTAAATAGATTAGTAAATGTACATGTCGTTGTTTATTGAATTATAAACCAGCAATTACAGCTATATTAAACAACCTCAGAACATAATATTGGCGACGAGGAATATTGATGAATTTACACATCGAACGAATCCAGCTTCGTTAACGGACTCATCGTATTTGCGGAATTAAACCGAAAACAAATTACCGAAACCGGTGTCGAGGTAAATAAATCCCGCCCGTTGTGAAAACGTACCACAAACGTTTTGGTATAAAATGGCGGTGGCCATTGGAAAGATTGATGTTTTTGACGATGGTATAGAATCGTGGACAAGTTACAATGAGAGACTTGATCAATACTTTCTAGCTAATGAAGTTAAAGATGATAAAAGAGTACCAGCACTTTTGTCATTGATTGGTGGCAAATCTTATCAAATATTAAGAGACCTAACATCTCCAGATATTCCAGCCACTAAATCCTATAAGGACATTTGTGAGTTGCTTATGAAACATTACAACCCTAAACCCCTCATCATAGCCGAGCGGTTCAGATTTCACAAGCGTGATCAACGCCAAGAAGAGTCGGTGAAGGACTTCAATGTAAGTCTACGTAAACTTTCTGAGTATTGCAATTTTGGAGCAACGCTTAACGACTCGCTTCGCGATAGATTCGTCTGTGGTCTAAAGAATGAGACAATCCAGAAACGTCTATTATCTGAACGCGACTTGACGTATGTAAAGGCGGTTGACATGGCTATAGCTATTGAGTCGGCACTTAAAGACGTGCGCGAACTACAAGGAAAGGAAACGCCAAGTACGGTTCACAAAATTGGAGACCGGAAGAAAAAGACACAAAAAGCTAAGCCAGCTAAAGGAAAAAACCCTAAAAATGAAACTAAAAAGCCCTGTTTTAGGTGCAACAGAACAAATCATGCACATCAGGACTGCAAGTTCAAGGACAGTAAATGTTATAACTGCGCTAAAGTAGGTCACATCGCTCCAGCATGTCAAGCACCAAAGAAGAATCGGCTACACCAGTTGGATGATGAGGACGAATGCCTATTTAGCTTACGCGATACAAATGATAGGCGTATCATTTGGGTTTCTCCGGTAGTTAACGGAAAAGAGTTAAAAATGGAACTCGATACTGGAGCAGGGGTATCTGTTATATCGAACGAAGACGCGAAGCGACTCTGGCCTAAATTAAAACTTCATGACACCAACTTAACATTAAAAACTTACTCTGGTGAAACAATTAAGCCATTGGGTCTTCTTAAATGCAAGGTGGAATTGTCAGAACAGAGCTGTTTTCTCAACTTATATGTGGTGAAAAATGGAAACTGTCGACCACTTTTCGGACGAGAATGGCTCCACGCTCTAAAATTGGATTGGGCTGCTATCAAGGCATTAGAGGTAGATCCGACAGCCAGAGTTGAAGACCTTAAAATCAAGTACAAAGAGGTGTTTAAGAAGAGTCGGTGAAGGACTAAAGCACACGGAAATTGTGACAGTCTGTCAAGATTGCCACTTGAAACAGCTGACAACGCCATAGATTCTACTGACTTGTTCTTCAGTAGTCAGTTTGAAAATTTACCGGTAACAGCCGAGCAAATTGCGCGCGAGACAAGGAAGGACGTTATACTCAGCCGCGTATACGAGATGGTCCAAAAGGGATCAAACTTCAATGATGATGACTTGAAACCTTATCTAAACCGCCGAAATGAACTTTCATTGTACCAAGGATGTATCATGTGGGGAAATCGCGTCGTGATCCCTGCAAAATATCGTTCATCGATCATGGGTGAAATACATGAAGGTCATATCGGACTTGTAAAAATGAAGGCCATGGCAAGGTGCTATGTTTGGTGGCCAAACGTGGATATGGACATTGAAAACACAGTTAAATCCTGCACTGGCTGTAACGAAAACAAGAAACATCCACCTGAAGCACCAATACACCCGTGGGAATTTCCAAAGAAACCTTGGAGTCGTTTACATGTAGATTTCGCTGGACCGTTCCTGGGGTACATGTATTTAGTCGTAGTGGATGCCTACTCAAAATGGCCAATCGTAAAAATCATGAAACGGACCACGACAACTCACACAATCGAGGTGCTACGAGGTATTTTCGCGGATTATGGACTTTGTGAGACAATTGTCAGCGACAACGGACCACAATTTGCTTCGGAGGAGTTTCAGGAATTTCTGCGACGTAACGGTATAAAAGGGTTAAGAAGTGCACCCTATCACCCGCGTACGAATGGTTTGGCGGAGCGTTTTGTGCAAACCATGAAACAGGCATTGAAATCGTCTAAATCAGATAGTGGAACAGTTCAGACAAAATTATCAAGATTCCTGATCCAATACAGGAACGCGCAGCATTCTACAACAAAAGAATGTCCCTCAGTACTACTCATGGGAAGAAAACTAACGACCAAACTCGACAAAGTTAAACCAAACCTCAATCAAACTGTCGAGAAATCTCAAGAGAAAATGGTTCGCTCCACAAGAGACAGACAATGTGAAATAGGTCAAAATGTTATGATACGCGACTACCGCGCAGGATCAAACCATGAGGAATGGAAAAAAGGAACCATAAGTGCGATAACTGGCCCTGTTTCGTACAAAGTGGAAATCGCGCCAGGAGTCGCATGGAAGCGTCATGTGGACCAGATATTTGAACATCAAGAAAATCAGAATTACGAACCAACACCATCGGTAAACTTACCTGATCCAGTAATTCAAGAACCGATCGCTACACCAGCAATCGCTACAGAGCCGGCAGCGCCTAAGAACATTGCGCCAACCGAGCGCCGTTATCCGGCGAGGGAACATCGAAAACCTAAACGGTTCGAATGATTACTGTGTTAATGTATTCGTACTATATATGTATTCGTGTATAGTTTAGTTCGTACCTAAATAGATTAGTAAATGTACATGTCGTTGTTTATTGAATTATAAACCAGCAATTACAGCTATATTAAACAACCTCAGAACATAATACTTTTCATGTGTATCATGTGCGTGTGTTGAAGGCACATGGCGTATAAAGAAAATCTTCATTTTTAACAATGGTGTACGGCACTGTACTACGATTTTTGGATGATGTGATAACATGGCTTACTTTATTTAGAAATGATGTCTCGTGTGCCATTTATAGATCATAAATTGACATTTCTATGGACCAATTTATTTAACATAAAAAACAAAACATCTTCGAGTAAAATTGTTCCAAACTTTTCGAATATAAAGGGCACTATTTCTGCCAAATAAATATTGTTTCTGATATTATGTTCACATCAATAGTGTTGCATTAATGTCATGACAATGTTCATGCCTATAATATGCATTTGGATGAAAATTTCAATTAACCATACCCCATCCATTTTGGATTTTTTTTTCAAAGATGGCTGACCAATATAGCCCTTAATAATGGCTTCGACAACAGTATGGTTACAGTATAATTGTTTAGAATATTGTTTTTAATAAAAGATTTTAAAAAAGCTCATTAAAGCTTTTGAAAAAATTTAAGAGCATAGTCACTTTGTTTTTCACTTGATTCCACCAAATTTATTATTAAAGCAATGTATAACTTTTAATTTGTCATTGAGATATGTTATAATAGCTGGACTGAGTATGGAGCAGTGAGCAATTACAGGCTCTCTTGGGCGTCTTGTTTGATAGGTCATGGCTCACTGTTTACCATTGGTACTATTATAGGCCTGAATAAGTTACCTAACACACTCAAAATTATTTGTAAAAAATAAATCGGGTTTAATTAATGACTAATTTATTTTTTTCAGTTGTCAACATGATGCTGGAGGCAGAGGACCAGGTTGTAGAAGAAAGTGTTACTGTTGATGATGATGAGGTACATTCACCATTTGTTACAATGACCAATTATGACTGGCAAGCTAAAGTGGTAGTAAATGCATGTAGTACAAAAGGAGGGGTCAACACAAAACTGCTTTGGCCAAAAAAAAAAAGAGGTCTGTTTCTGGTCTTGTTCACAAAAAAATTAGGGTAGGTAGGTGGGTAGAATTTGTTTTTATTGTTATTATTTTCTTTCAGAAATATTCATTACTATATATACTAAATACACATCAAGAACATCAAAAGCCTCGAACATAATATGTGTGGTCCACTATAAAACTGACACTTAAACTTAAACAATCTTAATCTTCCGGCTTATTTTTTAGAAGTCCCCGATACAACATCACAAATCACTACCTTACTTTAAAAAAATGTCATGTTTCTCAAAAACAAAAGGAAAGCCCTCATGTTCGAACTATTATAATATCTTGTGCTTAATATAAGAGTTTCACATCAAAATATACATTAAAGAATAAAAAGCAATTTTGTATAAAAATTTAAGATAAATATGCAACATAACAATATGATTAATTCAAATTAAGTTTTATGCAGGCAACTTATCAAAGGAATAATTTTACAACAATGCACTGTCTGAGGTAAGAAT
The DNA here is from genome assembly GCA_037043455.1 of Cyrtodaria siliqua. Classification (NCBI taxonomy): domain Eukaryota; kingdom Metazoa; phylum Mollusca; class Bivalvia; order Adapedonta; family Hiatellidae; genus Cyrtodaria; species Cyrtodaria siliqua. The sequence goes on along the minus strand of JAWPHD010001716.1, from coordinate 8,553 downwards.
AAATTTCACAAAATTAATGTTAAAGAAAATATGCTCATGTAAAGATTACTTTCCATCGGTTATAAATTACAATGTAATATTCTAACCAAGTGGTAAAATACTTTGGCTGACTAGAGAGCCTACAGGTAGAGCGATCTTCTTTTGTTATTAGATGCAATGTTTCTAACATGAATTCTCAGTTTTGCATACTTGTTGTTATAAGTTTAAATATTATCTCTTACATTTTTCATACAGTGTACTGATTTATTTTCAATTATTTGTTATGAAGTAGCCATAGAAAGTTAAAACTATATCTCGATCCCTTTCAGGAATCCTTATTTCAAGATATAGAACTGTTGCAGAATCATGGAATAGTAAGTTAAAATTTTATTAACCCAGTTTTCTAACAGAAAACTAAAAATGTTTATTACATTGGCTAATGTCGTTTGGTGGGTTTGCATGCATTGTCAAACTCATGGTTACCGGGCAATAACTTTATTTAGGAATTAGATATTGCTGTTGGTTGTGTAGAATAACTTATATGAAAAGGACACTATGGATTGCATTTGAGGTCACTGGCTTCAAGGTCGCTGATACTACAAATAGCTGGGCACTAACTACTTAAAAATGACCGAGATATTGAAACGAAATTTGGTGAGTAGGTAGCTTATATGGAAATGAAGCTTGGGATTGCATTTGAGGTCATTGCATGTGCGGGGGTCAAGGTCGCTGTTCCTGAAAATAGAAAAATATTTTTTGGTCAAATTGACTTCAGTAAAGAATGAGATATTGGAATGGATCTTGGTGTGTAGGTAACTTATATGGAAAGAAAGCATGTGAAAGCATTTGAGGTCACCGGGGTCCAAGTCCCTGTTACTTAACATAGAAAAATAGATTCCAGGTTATAAATTGAGTTATTTAGGTGAAACTTGGTATGTAAGTAGCTTATGTGGAATGGAAGATTCAGAGGTTGCATTTGAGGTAATGGGGTCATGGTCACTGTTATTAAAAATGAATGGAAGATTCAGAGGTTGCATTTGAGGTAATGGGGTCATGGTCACTGTTATTAAAAATGAATGGAAGATTCAGAGGTTGCATTTGAGGTAATGGGGTCATGGACACTGTTATTAAAAATGAATGGAAGATTCAGAGGTTGCATTTGAGGTAATGGGGTCATGGTCACTGTTATTAAAAATAGAAATAAACTGTAAGCATGACTAATTTCATATATTTGATGAAATAGATTTCCTTAAATGATGGAAAACTTGTTTTTTGTGGAATTTCAACTTTTCTTGTTTAATCAATAACTTCATAGCCAATAGAGCCATCTTATTATTTTTAACTCTATACCCAACATTTAAACATTTGAAAGTGTTTTTATAGAGTTGCCTATACAGAACTCTAGAAAAAGATAAAATATATTACTTTGTCTTCAAAATGCAATAATTACTTCTGTTGAATCTTCATGGCTAACTGGATTGCGAGTTCAGTCACTCAAGTAGTTTAAGATTTCCTTGCACTTGTCAGCTTGGACATGTGCATTTTTTGGTTGATAGCTCTAATGCCCAGTACTGGTTAGTGAAGATAAAAAAAGAAATCCAGTCCTGGGGAAAGGCCCCTTTTAGTGGATAGGCAAAAGTGCTAGTACTCTCCTTTGCATTGGTTATACATTACTATGTGATATTCTATTCTAACATATTTTAAACGAAATGGTAAATAAGTCCGCTGACCAGGGAGCATAAAGTGGTAGCACAAAGAAAAATATAGTCAGACAAAATTAATGTGTCCTATAAAAGTGAATAAAGACACATTTCCAATAAGAAAAAAATATTGGACCTTTCCATTTTAAATCAGGGCCTGTCCATTTCAAATCAGGGCCTGTCCATTTCAAATCGGGGCCTGTCCATTTTCAGAAGCAACAAGCCCTGGGCCTGTCTCTTAAAATAATTTTCTTTGAGCACTGTCATCACAGGAAACATTAGTTTTTTAAGGTTGGTCAAGGGTTCATTTTTCCGTTGCACCTTGTAATCTCTGCCTTTTGAAGATTGTGTGTCCTGTGCCTTTCAGATTGAAAAAGTTAGCATCAAAGTGCTTAAAATTGGAAGGCATTAATGATTATACAGTACTAAAAATATTAAAAATTACTTTACTACTGAAATAGTTCTTATCTGGAATTTGGTCTGAATGTTTTTTTTTAGCTCTACTGATCAAGTTTTTTTTTAGCTCTACTGATCAAGTTTTTTTTAGCTCTACTGAAATAAGGATCTACTGATCAAAGATCAGCAGAGCTTATGCCGTGGTGCGGCGTCCGTCCGTCTGTCCGTTAACCTTTTTTTGTGGCGACTACTCCTCTGAAATTACTTGGCGAATTTTCATGAAACTTCACAGGAATGTTACTCTTGATGTCAAGTTGATCCTAGCAAAAATTCAAGTCAGCTGGAAATTCAAGATGGCCGCAACGGCTAAAAAAAGGTTTTAAAAATGCGATTTTGTGGCGACTACTTCTGAAAAACCATAAGAGATATTGATTTGGAACCTTTACCAAAATGACTGGCACGAAATGTAGTTGGTCCTAACCAAAGTAAGTTTTGGTTGGATGTCAAACATGGCCGCCAGCAGCCATCTTTGGTTATATAGAGTTATATAGGAAAAACTTGTGGCGACTACTCCTCTGAAACTACTTGACGGATTTTCATGAAACTTCACAGGAATGTTACTTTTGATGTCTAATTTATCCTAGCAAAAATTCAGGTCGGCCGAAAATTAAAGATGGCCACTACGGCTAAAAATAGATTTTAAAAATGCTATTTCGTGGCGACTACTTCTGAAAAACCATAAGAGATATTGATTTGGAACCTTTTACCAAAATGACTGGCACGACATGTAGTTGGTCCTAACCAAAGTTCATTTTGATTGGATGTCAAACGTGGCCGCCAGTGGCCATCTTTGGTTGTATAGAGTTATATAGGAAAAACTTGTGGCGACTACTTCTCTGAAACTACTTGACGGATTTTCATGAAACTTCACAGGAATGTTACTCTTGATGTTTAGTTGATCCTAGCAAAAATTCAGGACTGCCGGAAATTCAAGATGGCCGCTACGGCTAAAAATAGATTTTAAAAATGCGATTTTGTGGCGACTACTTCTGAAAAACCATAAGAGATATTGATTTGGAACCTTTACCAAAATGACTGGCACCAAATGTAGTTGGTCCTAACCAAAGTAAGTTTTGGTTGGATGTCAAACATGGCCGCCAACAGCCATCTTTGGTTATATAGAGTTATATAGGAAAAACTTGTGGCGACTACTTCTCTGAAACTACTTGACGGATTTTCATGAAACTTCACAGGAATGTTACTTTTGATGTTAAGCTTATCCTAGCAAAAATTCAGGTCGGCCGGAAATTCAAGATGGCCGCTATGGCTAAAAATAGATTTTAAAAATACTATTTCGTGGCGACTACTTCTGAAAAACCATAAGAGATTTTGATTTGGAACCTTTACCAAAATGACTGGCACGACATGTAGTTGGTCCTAACCAAAGTTCATTTTGATTGGATGTCAAACGTGGCCGCCAGTGGCCATCTTTGGTTATATAAAGTTATATAGGAAAAACTTGTGGCGACTACTTCTCTGAAACTACTTGACGGATTTTCATGAAACTTCACAGGAATGTTACTCTTGATGTTTAGTTGATCCTAGCAAAAATTCAGGACTGCCGGAAATTCAAGATGGCCGCTACGGCTAAAAATAGATTTTAATAATGCGATTTTGTGGCGACTACTTCTGAAAAACAATAAGAGATATTGATTTGGAACCTTTACCAAAATGACTGGCACGAAATGTAGTTGGTCCTAACCAAAGTAAGTTTTGGTTGGATGTCAAACATGGCCGCCAGCAGCCATCTTTGGTTATATAGAGTTATATAGGAAAAACTTGTGGCGACTACTCCTGAAACTACTTGACGGATTTTCATGAAACTTCACAGGAATGTTACTTTTGATGTTTAGCTTATCCTAGCAAAAATTCAGGTCGGCCGGAAATTCAAGATGGCCGCTACGGCTAAAAATAGATTTTAAAAATACTATTTCGTGGCGACTACTTCTGAAAAACCATAAGAGATATTGATTTGGAACCTTTACCAAAATGACTGGCACGACATGTAGTTGGTCCTAACCAAAGTTAATTTTGATTGGATGTCAAACGTGGCCGCCAGTGGCCATCTTTGGTTATATAGAGTTATATAGGAAAAACTTGTGGCGACTACTTCTCTGAAACTACTTGACGGATTTTCATGAAACTTCACAGGAATGTTACTCTTGATGTTTAGTTGATCCTTGCAAAAATTCAGGTCTGCCGGAAATTCAAGATGGCCGCTACGGTCAAAAATAGATTTTAAAAATGCGATTTCGTGGCGACTACTTCTGAAAAACCATAAGAGGTATTGATTTGGAACCTTTACCAAAATGACTGGCACGACATGTTGTTGGTCCTAACTAAAGTTCATTTTGATTGGATGTCAAACATGGCCGTCTGAGTGGCCATCTTTGGTTATATAGAGTTATATAGGGAAAACTTGTGGCGACTACTCCTCTGAAACTACTTGACAGATTTTCATGAAACTTCAAAGGAATGTTACTCTTGATGTATAGTTGATCCTAGCAAAATTCAGGATGGCCGAAATTCAAGATGGCCACCACGGCTAAAAATAGATTTGACGGATTTTCATGAAACTTCACAGGAATGTTGATCTAGCTAACAATTAACTGAGACACATATTAAACGTATTTTCCTAACACATCGTGTCAGCACCTACTCAAACTTCTAAAGTAATCAAGGACAATAAAGGAATTGACATTTTTCTGCATACATGTATTGTTACATGTTTGTTTAATAATCACCATAGTCATAGTCATTATATATCAAAAACCTATCAGTAGAGCTGCAAGGTCATTGACCTCTTGTTTTGATGACAAACATGGTACATCAACTTTCCTAGGTATAAGTGAGATTTCATCAAATATGTTCATAAATGTAAGCTCTCTAAAGCATTCGATAATAAAACAAAATAGCACTTCTTGATAGGGTTGTAACTTAGATACACAAAGTGGTGAATATGTTGAGGCCCTTAATAAGAGGCCCGGCCTTGATTGCATCAAAATATATATAAGCATTGGGGAGCAGCCAGAAAGATTGTTAAACAAATTATTAATCAAGCACTATTACTTGCAAATAAGCAAAAGCTAGTCTTTGATCATTTGAAATTCGGAAGTGTCCATCATTAAGCCGTAATGACAGAGTATTCAGACGAGATGATCCAGTACGTCACTCTACATTGATAATAAATTTCTCTACTTCTGACGTAACGTACTGTAAAAAAGACCGGGAGATATTTTTTGTATGCATTAGTTGTAAAGTAGTTAAAAATGCCATTTAGTATTAATACAACATGTCTTTTAGTAATGCATTTGACAGTTTGCAGTTGCATTGCATGGAATGACTAACTATTCCAGTATATTTATTTTAATACTTTGTCTACAGTTTGTTGCCAATACCTTTTCTTAAATATTTACAGAATGTTGCCGACATCAAGAAGTTGAAACAATCTGGTATTTGTACCATCAAGGTATACTTTATATAGATCATCTTATAATCAGTTACTTGCATGCCGGCATCCCAACACCATGTTTCGGCAATGAAAAGTAGTTTGCAGTATGGGCACCAATACAATTTTAGATGTAAATTGAATAGTGGGACTATTATTGTAAGACCAACATATACAGTTGTATTGATACTGTGAAAATTCGTTTCGATGCATGCAAAACTGGAAATGTATAAAGTTGACCTCAAATTATCTTGATAATAGCTTATTAAAAGCAAATAGTCATCTCTTTAAATATATTCAAGCAATTCCTTCTGGAAAGAGTCTTAAGAATCAAAATAAAAACTCAACAAAACTTATAACAGAACACTTAAGAATCAAAGTAATTTAGTATTAGTTAGAGGCTATGAAGTGAAATTTTAACAATTAAGAAACCCTAAGGGAAGGAGCGCAGTGACTGACCGGGGTTTCTTAATTGTTAAAATTTACTTCTTAGCTTCTTACTGACTTAGTGTTTGCCCTACTTTTTCCCCATTCTTCTACGAAACCACGCCTCATTTAGTAAGCGATTACATAATGATTAAATGGTTAAAATTGGTGATCGTTAGAAATTTACATGAATAAGATCGCCATTTTTTTAAATTCCTCACCGTCTGATTGTAGGATAAAGTAGGGCAAACACTAAATACTGTAATTTGACATACATATTTTTTCTTTTTAATATAAACTCAACAAAACGTATAATGGAACCAGTGTATTAGCCAGCCAACCGTGCAGTCGTCTTTTGCATGGCCGATTTTGAAGTCGGTGGAGTAAAACAACATTTTATTGTTTTGCTAAACACTTTCACTCTTACTTTCTCAATATTGTTATGCCTTGTATATATTGATAGGAGAAAGATGATATAAAATGTACCGTTTTCACCTTTATCTGTAAAAAAGAAATTACCCAAGAGACGCCCATTTGTCACAAATTGGCACTTAGTGCATGTTAGCAAATTTATTTTGCACACCCTGTTTGCATATTTTCACACCCAGTTCTTGAATTTCTACCTCATTATACACTTAACGGATGTTTATGTCATTTGATTTTCCGTCTGTTTTCAATGTAAATTGACGGTATTCTTGATTAGTACAAATGAACTATAGCCGAAAAATGTTGTCATTATTTTGTGTGATTTTAAGCAAAATGAATTAATTTGTTTTGCTTAAAATCACACAAAATAATGAATTGATTATCTTACATTCTGAAAATCATTTAAAATCAACAAAATAAATTCCATGGGATTTACATTGAATTCAGTCTTGAGTTTTTCATTAAAAAATAAAGCCCTCAGGATATATGAATGGCTGGGTTGTGCACTATCGATTTTTGAGCCAGACTGTTTTGATTGACAACCAGTCTTTATATAATATTCTAGTAATTTCTAAATTATTGTTTACATCATGTGATACATCATTAGACTCATTCAAGGTTATTGGAATATTCTAAAGCTTCTATGACCTTCTTTGAGGCATCATAAATTATGACTATTAAGGCTATTTAAAAATAACTTGTTTATCTTATTGGAATATTCTAAATGTTCTATGACATTCTTAGTTATTATAAATGGCAGTATAAATACAGCCTTTTGGGGTTGTTGTTCAGTATTCAGATGTTGAGTATCTGATTCAGAATATCGTTATTGAGAATTTACAAAATATTGGATGCTGTGAATAAAAATATATTGTGAGACTCAGGATAACAAATATTGTGCTCATCTAGAATAAAAGTGTCACTGTATTATTTGGGCTTAATTGTGAATTAATAAACCAGGAAATACTTGAAGTGAAACTGGATTAAAGGGACACTTGACAATTTAGATTAAAGGGATACTTGCCAATACTATTTGGACTTTATTCGTATACCGGATTTTAAAGAAATACTGGATCCATTTTATGTATTTTCTGTAAGTGAATATTCTTCATTGTAGTACTTGAATACAATTTTTGATTATATTATAAAAAAAGTTGTTGCTGGTTACACTTCCTTTCTTGTTACTTTTTACCTGTAAATAAAAAGATATTAAATATTTTGCAGGGAGTACAGATGACAACAAAAAAGAAGTTGTGTAATATTAAAGGCATCTCTGAAGCAAAGATGGAGAAAATCAAGGAAGCTGCCAATAAGTTGGTTGATCCTGGATTTCTAACTGCCCTGGAGTATGCTGACAAGAGGAAACAGTGCTTTAGCATAACCACTGGTAGTCAGGAACTGGAGTAGGTTTTTATTTAAATTATTGATTATACTCCCGCTTTTACAAAGTTAAGTGGGAGCTATATTGAAATCACACTGTCCGTAACATCCTGTCGCTTAACACGTTTTTATCGTGTCACGTTTTGTTCCATCCCATAACACATTTTTATTACTTGCATTCCTCAAACAATTTTGAATGGGTTGTTCCCAAACTTCATATACACATAACAACTGATACAACTGATGTCCGTCTGCATCACTCATTGTAAATTGCCTAACTTATTACAGAATTATGGCCCTTTAGTGGGGGTATTCATCACCTTCAGTGCTAGTTCTAGTTTATCCAACCAATCATAAATTTCTGCAGTTTAAATTGTACTGAAAACAAACCTTGAACATTTTCTATAGACATTGCAGTCATTTCAATGACATTTTTTGTTTGCAATTTAATTAGTGCCATATTGGTTTAATTGTGAATATATGTGGTTGGGGATACACAGATCACTGTATAACAAGCAGAATACTCCCCTTTATTCAACTACGAAATTTGAAATCCAGAGTCAGATAGCTTAACGAATATTTTTATCAAAGTTTGCATTCATTTACGGCAATAAGGGACTAATGCACATGCAGGAAAACATCTCTGAAATTGCAAGGTAGAATTTGACAAAACTTCACAGGAAGCATCCTTGCATGGTCCTCTCAGATGTATGCAAATCGTCCCGATCCATCAACAAA